>VDFB02281492.1:724828187-724995512 GCA_007258455.2 Sequoia sempervirens
ACTATGATGAGCGAGTATAAAGAATGTTCATAAGCAAAGAATGTACCAGTGAGAACAAAGCTTAAGTGTCAATACCAATTCACTATTGTTAATAAATAATATTTGCTTAGTAAAATCATAACATAAGGAAATTCAAATCAAAGGACAGTGATCACAAAGCTCATAAGAGAAGGGATGGTCACTTGTCAAAGTCCTATCATTGATTAAACAACACAATTTAGTCCAATGAGGAGAAAATCATAATAGAAGCATCTATGTTGGATGGCCATGAATTGGAACAAATAGATTGTGAACTTCTTAAGCTTGTGAATTGAGATTAAAAACACAAGTAATTGGATATCCTTAAAATCATTGAAAGGTCTATGTTCTAGAATATGGCAGTCTTCATGCAAAAATACTGTCAAGAATAAAATAATTTACAAAAGTATCATAACTAGAAGACTGGGTTATATCAAAACTTATGTGTAGTCTATATATGTTGAACACCAAGGAAAAATAAATTTGGAGGCTGAGCCTTGATCATATAGTGTGAGATTTAACAACAAAGCCCTCAACTTACTTGTGGCTACAAGGAAGGATTTCACAAGTGCAATCATGAAAAAGGAAAAGATAATGCAAGTATAAAGATTTGGCAGTAAGAAGAAAGCTATATAGAGACTGAATTAAGTCATTTAAAAAAAATGAAGAGTGAATAAAGGGTTTCTTGTGTGCAGAAAATGTAAACCCTAACAGAAATATGCGGGTCTCAAACTCAAAATGCTCGTCTCAAACTCAATTTACAAAAGAGGAAGAAACCCTAGGTTGGGTTGTAAGCAACAGGAGCCATAGGATATGGAATAGAAAAAAAGCATAGAGCCTTTGAATGATACCCTCACTGTGCAATGGCGTCAAATCATTTAACAAACCATTTTATTCACAGGGCCATATTTTCTTGTTAACAGTTGCTGAAATAGCTCTTGTTTCAGTAGGAGATAATAATCCATCAAAGCATTACAAAAAGGAGTTTTATTAGAGGTTTCTTGTAAACACCCTAATGAACTTGTATGTAAAAGTGTTTAAATATTCAAGGTGTTGTTCCTTTGATAAAATTTCTTAAGATTCACTGACATTAAGGGTTCGGGTTCTAAACTCAAACCCTCAATACCTATAGAAGATTCAAAGCCACAGACAAAGTGCATACAAGTAAATCTAGAGAATAAAAGCTTTAGACATGAAATGTGCGGAGAAATCTGAAGCATCTTTATTATTCATTTGCTATTCCTTTGCACAAACAAAGCTTGAGGTTTCATTTTCTATTTGGAGGAGTGGAACAATGAAGGGCTTGGGGTTTTGGAAACCCAATAGTAGCAATATATGGCCACGACTAGTGAAAGGGTGAAGAAAATGATGTCTACTAAAAAATGTAGAATAGATAGAAAACAAAAATAAGTAATATGAAAGGCCCTCATTTCACTCAACAGAGCCCTCAAATTCATGCAATAAAAGCATTATCATGGTTGTATGAGTACATAGAAGTCTCTGTATTTACAAGCAAAGGTAACTAGAAAAGAGCATTTGAATATCTACATTAAAAGCATAAGGGAGTAGGAATAGAAATATATATGCATTTTTCTGTAAATGGTCTCGAGTTTGAGTATATTCTTCTTTAGAAAATAAAGGAAATGCAAAAGTTTTTCTTACATGAAGCTTACCACTCCTTTTTTTGCACAAAAAATTAGAGTATAAACCCTCTAAGGCCTCAAGATCCACCATGAAAATGTCTCCAAAGCTTTGTTGAGAACCCTATTTTGGCGGTCAACGCAAACTTCCAGGAGCTCGATAAACAAAGTAAAATGTTTTCCAAACTTTGGCATTGCTTTGATTTAGGGTTGCAACCCTAACTTTGGCCGATAAATGAATAAGGTTTTTTCCTTTTCATCTTATTTTTCCAATGAAATATTATGCCTTAGGCATTTTACAAACTCATTTTTCCTTCTTACTTTGATGAAAATGCTAAGTCTTTTTGACTTACACTTTGTATTCTTTCCTATGTGGCTGAGTTTTTCCCTTTATATTTTTCTTATGATAAATGTAAAACATTTGGTTAAGTGGTGTGAGTATAAACCACTTAATTTAAGTGTTATTTTAAAAGCAAAAGAAGGTGGAAGTTTCAATGTAGAACAAAGTAGATATGGTTATACTTTGATTTATGATTTACAAGCATATTGGAGGAGGTTGAAATAGTTTTCCAACACATAAAAAACATATAGGAGTCTTTATTCCCTTTGTTGGAAGGTTGGAGAGTATTTAGGTCGTTTTCACGTGCCTTTATGATTGATTTTGTCAAAATTGATTTTTTCAAACATATTGGAGCTCTTTTTGGAAGGTTTCAGTTGCTAAAAAATAGGCTTTTTGGAGCCATACGAATTCATGGAGCTTCTAGATCCTTCTTTGGTGGAACTACTTGAAAGGATGGATATATTCTCATTTGGGGGGATTATTGAGTTAGTTTTGAATTATGCTTTTTCTATTTTGTGACTCATTTTGGAGTCCTTGGAGAAAAATACAGAGTTTTTTAACTCATTTTCAGTCATGTATAGCAACTTACACCTTGGAGAATAATAATGATAAGCATTTTGCCTTCTTTTTTTCTATTATATTATGTGAATCTTGATGATTGATGCCATTACAAGTGACTTTATCATATTCCTTGTTTTTTTTTGTGTCTCATTTGCATCACCTTTGTGTAGGAGTATATGTTTGTAGGTTGTGAGTTGTATTTTGTTGCAAGTAATTCAAGTTGTGAAAATTTCCTTTTCCTTCATGAATTGAATGCATTGGAAATCTTCTCGTGAAATATTTATGCAAAGTATTTGAGTATTGGAGTTGTGCATGCTAATCTTGTTGTTGTTTGAAAAATCTATGAGATAATAGCTTTACAGGTTTTGAAATCATTTTGGTGTATCACCTTAGGAGGTAGTTTTCATTTTATGTTATCTCTTTACCCTTTTCTCATCAAGTCAATAAAGTAGGTTGAATTAGGTGAGAGCCACAAGGAAGCCAACCTTCTCCGGAGGTTTGGTCTCATTTGAGGTACCCACACCTTGGGATCATTCCCATGTTTCACTGGATTAATGAATTTCAAATTCAATAGGGAATAAATCCAGACGATAACAATATCATTTTTGGAGGAGATGATAGTTTGTGCATGAAGTTTGCTAATGAGATGCATAATGAGTTTGAGATGTCAATGATTGGAGAGATTAAATTCTTTTTGGGATTGCAAATTACTCAGTTAGATAAAGGGATCTTTATATCTTAGTCCAAGTATGTGAAATAATTGATGAAGAAATTTAGTATGGAAGATTCAAAGCTAGTCGGTACATCTATGGTGACCAAATGTAAGTTGACAATAGATGATGATTCTCTGAAGGAAAATCAGACTAGATACAAATCAATGATTGGTGAATTGATTTATTTGACTCAAACTAGGCCTGATATCATGAATGTTGTATGCATTATTGCAAGATTTAAAGCCGATCCTAAGGAATTTCATGTGACTATTGTGAAGAGAATTTTTAGATACTTGAAAGGGACAGTTGATTTTGGTCTATGGTATGCTAAAGATGATGATCCTAATTTGAGTGCCTTTACTGATGCTGATTGGATAGGAGATGTGGATGACAGAAAAAGTACTAGTGGTGGTACATTTTTCTTGGGTAAAAAGCTAATTTCATGGTTGAATAAAAAGTAGAATGCCATTTCTTTATCTACTGTAGAGGCTGAATACATTGTTGTTGCTAACAATTGTACACAAGTATTATGGATGAAGAAGATGTTGAAAGATATCAAAGTTGTGTATGATGAACCTTTTGCTATATTCTGTGATAATTCAAGTGCCATTAACATTTCTAAGAATCTGGTGCTACTTTCAAAAACCAAGCATATATCTATCAAGTTTCACTTTTTGAGAGAAAAGGTAAGTGAAAAGGAAGTCAGATTGGAGTATGTGCCTACTAAGGAGTAGATTGCAGATATCTTTACAAGCCATTGCCTAAGGATACTTTTGAGTATCTCATAGGGAAGTTAGGGGTGATTACCCCTCCTAATTAGAACTAAGGATGCATTGCTTTGCATCAGTTCGTGCATTTCATAATCATATCTTGATTCAGATTGATGTTATGGTGGCTGCTACTTAGGGGGAGTAGTCAGATGGTTCAAAAGTTTAGATATGTGGTTCAGAGCTTAGAGATCTTTGAAATTGATGTCAAAGGGGGAGAAGAGTAATCTAAAAAATTGGTGATTATCTAGGGAGAAGAGCCTTGTGGGGAGAAGATCATGTGAAAGAGTTGAAGAGAAAATGAGTCAGAACCTAAGTAGGAGTTAGTTGTGTTGATGGTTTTTTTCATATCATGTGTTGCCATCAATGTCAAAGGGGGAGTCTGTTGGATGTTGTGGTTGTCATTGATGTCAACACTATTAGCATTAGTGCATTTGAAGTTGTATATGTCAAGGATATTGAGAAAATTGTAATGGAATGAGTTGTAGGTTGTTAGTGGTGAAGTGATGTTCTGTTTGTCGGTGAGTTCCGTATGTTTTTGATAAGAGGTTGTGGAATAAAGGGTTTCTTGTTGAGTATATCTAGTTTATCCACATTGAGTTTCAGAGATCCGCATGAAGATTTGTATTTTGACAATTTTTCTGTTACTTCAGTTTCTGTTCCCGAATGAAGATTATGTGATTTTAGTTAGTTTAGTTGCTATGGATGCTTCTCTGGTGATTTATGATGCTTGTGGATGTTTCTAGATCATGCTCTATCTATTTTTCATGTTTGCATTGATTGTTGTGCTCGAGATCTGATATTTTCTCTTGAGTGTTCATGTTTTTTATGTTCTTGGCCAATAGGGTGTTGAAGCATGTTGTGGATCTTCGAGGAGAAATTAATTGAAGTGTTTTCATGTTGAATTTGTTATTTTGGGTCTTCACTATGTTGTGGCCAACCTTGGTTGATTCACATTGAAAATTATCCATTGTTTTGGGCCGATAGTTTATATTCATTTTATTATTTCTTTGTGGCCGACTTGTAGCGATTTAATTTCTTGTTGTAGATATATAAGAGTGATTATTTATTTGAATTGGAGTGTGCTTCTATATGAGATGTGCGAATAATGTCCTAATCATTTGAAGGAAGAGCAAGAGTGTGAAGAAGAGTGAAGAAGAGTATGAAGAAGTGTTCATGTACTTAATTAGATTTGTAATTAGGAATTAACATATGCTATTTTCTCAATTCAAAATCCAGATGGTTGTAATCTGAATCTTTCTTGTAAGATAGTGTGTCTTCCTTTGTAATTGAGTAATGAGCTCTAGGTGTAATGCATGTACTTTCTCTATTTATTCTTCTTATACTTTTAATAGGGTATAATCTTGTGGACTGACCTCCACCTTTGTTTTTCCCCTAACGAGGTTTCCACATAAAAATCTTGGTGTTATGTGTGTTTCTGATGTGTTGTTGATTCATGCTTTTATTGATATTGATCAGATCTGAGAATAAGGATTAATAAATTTAATAAGTTTGAAATTTAGTGACGACTGATTCACCCCCCCTCTCATTTTTCTAGCCTTGTGTTTCCAACAAAACCAACATGAAGCTACATAATTCAATTCAAAACTATAGAATGACATTCATGAATTACAACATATGTATATAACTGGAAACTACTAACTAATTTTAACAATGCATCAATTAATCTAACAATAGAAAATGAAGTGGATTAGCAATACCTCAAGTGGCACTTGTTTGAGTTGCTACTTCCACAAAAGTTTTCAAACACTCACTCACTTAGCAATTCATGTTATCAAACTAATTCCCTTTATTGCATATAAACATTGAACTCTCACATATAATCCAACAAGAATTTGTTGAAGATTTCTTATTCAATAACACATATATATTGCTGCAATTAGTTACAAATAAAAAAATAGCTATAAATAACCAACTTATCAAGGGAATGTGCAAGATCATGGGGGTCCAAAATGTGGTAATGAGAAAAAAATGCATTTTTACTTTACCAAAATCATGAAAAAAAATGTTGAACTTTTGTATGGGTCAGGTAAAATTTGAATTTGGTTTGGTAATACCAAACCAAAACGGATATCCATTTCTAATGGATATCCATTTCCTAAAATTAGTTTTCATCAATTTATGTATTCAAAACAAATATCCATTTTGTAAAAAAAATAGATATCCGTTTTGAAGATCTAAAAACCCTATTTAGTAAAATGGGCATAAATTTTATGTTTCTTATCAAAATTTTGATTTTTTATAGGCGTTGAAAAGGTGATTAAGAGCTATACACAATGGACTAGGTATTATTTCTATGTTGTCCACAAAAAAATAATTATAATCATTTGAACTTCATATTTCATTTTTGAAACATCAAATGCTCAATATTCGCATAGGAAGTCCCTTTTTCATGATTTTTTTGTAACACTCATCTCAAAATACTTGAAACATTAAAAAAAGTAATAATAATTAAATATTTATATTTTGTGTAGAAAAGATATGAAAAAATATTCATAGAGATAAATAGAAGTAGAGACAAAGATAGAGAGAGGTAATGTGGTCACCTTCCATCTCTCTACCTATCTCTCCCTCTATCCATCCAACCTTACATCTCTCACTCTCTCTCTCTTTTTTCCTACTTCTCTTTATCTCCCATTTACAACTTTGTCTTTGTATAACTAACTATGCCTATATCCCTCCCACCCTACCTCTCTATCTCTACCTCTGCCTTCCTCCCTCCCTCCCTCTCTACTTCTCTCTATCTACCCTCTTCACTTCTCTCTACCTACCTCTCACTCCATCCCTCCCTCATTCCCCCTCTCTCCCTTTATATATCTCTCTATATATCTCTTCACCCTCTCTCTGCTTTCTACCTCTCTCTCTACTTATTTCTATCTCCACTCACCATCTCTCTCTACCTACTTATCCCTCTATCCCTCCCACCCTAATATCTCATTACCTACCTCTCCCTAAATAGGTAGAGTGAATGGAGATAGAGAGAAGTAGAGAGAGAAGGTTGAATAGGTAGAGAGGAGAGAGATAAGAGCCATATAAAGAGATATCTAAAGGGATATCAAAATGGGGAAAGAGGGAGGGATGGAGTGAGAAGTACATAGAGAGAGAGCTAAAGAGGTAAGATAGAGAGAAGTAGAGAGGGGGGGAGGAAGGTAGAGGTATAGATAAAGAGCTAGGGTGGAAGAAATATAGGAAAAGGTAGGTAGAAGGAGAGGAGGATGGAGATGGAGGATAAAAAAAAGTAAAGATAGAGAGAGAGGGAGAGGTAAGATGGGAGCAATAGAGGGAGAGGTAGGTAGAGAGATGGAGTGTGAGGGGATATATAGGGAAGTATAGAGGGAAGGGGAGAGAGAGGTAATGTGGGAGGGGTAGAGTGAGATTTAGGGAGAGATGGTGAGGGGAGATAGGGAGAAGTAGAGAGGGAAGGAGAGAGAGAGAGAGGTATATTGAGAGGGAGAGGGAGAGGGAGAGACAAGGAGAGAGAGAGGGGAGGATGGAGAGAGGGAAGGAGAGGTAGGTAATGAGATAGGTAGGGTGGGAGGGATAAAGGGAGAAGTAGGTAGAGAGAGAGGGTGAGTGGGAAGGTGAGAGGGAGGTAGATGTGAGAAAGAGAGGGTAAAGAGAGATATAGAGAGACATATAAAGGGAGAGAGGGGCAATGAGGAAGGAATGGAGTGAGAGGTAGATAGAAATAAATAGAGATGGGAGGTGAAGATAAGTAGAGAGGGAAGGAGGAAGGGAGAGGTAGAGATATAGAGGTAGGGTGGGAGGGATATAAGGAGAGGTAGGTAGAAAAAGATGAAGATGCATAAAAGAGATAAAGAGTAGAGACATAGATAGAGAGAGGTAATTTGGTCACCCTCAATTTATATACCTATCTCTCTCTATCCCTCCAACCTTACCTCTCTTTGTTTCTACTTATTATCTCCCATTTATATCTTCCTCTATGTATACCTACCTCTCCCTATATCCCTCCCACCCTACCTCTCTATCTCTACCTCTCCCTTCCTCCATCCCTCTCTACTTCTCTCTACCTTCCTCTCACTCCATCCCTCCCTTATTTTCCCTCTCTCGCTTTATATATCTCTCTATATCTCTCTTCACCCTCTCTCTCCTTTCTACCTCTCTCTCACCTTCCCTCTCTACTTCTTTCTATCTCAACCTACTTATCCCTCTATCCCTCCCACCCTAATATCTCATTACCTACCTCTCCCTAAATATGTAGAGTGAGTGGAGATAGAGAGAAGTAGAGAGAGAAGGTTGAATAGGTAGAGAGGAGAGAGATATAAAGAGATATCTAAAGGGAGATTGACATGCGGAAAGAGGGAGGGATGGAGTGAGAAGTACATAGAGAGAGCTAGAGAGGGGAGATAAAGAGAAGTAGAGAGGGAAGGAGGAAGGTATAGGTATAGATAAAGAGCTAGGGTGGAATAAAAATAGGAAAAGGTAGGTAGAAAGAGAGGAGGATGGATATGGGGGATAAATAAAAGTAAAGAGAGAGAGAGAGAGGAAGAGGTAAGGTGGGAGGGATAGAGGGAGAGGTAGGTAGAGAGAGGGAGGGTGAGGGGATATATAGGGAAGTATAGAGGAAAGGGGAAAGATAGGTAAGGTGGGAGGGGTAGAGTGAGATGTAGGGAGAGAGGGTGAGGGGAGATAGGGAGAAGTAGGGAGGGAAGGAGAGAGAGAGGTATGGGAGAGGGAGATGGAGAGAGAGACAAGGAGAGAGAGAGGGGAGGAGGTAGATAGGGAAGGATAGGTAGGTAATGAGAGAGGTAGGGTGGGAGGGATAGAGGGAGAAGTAGGTAGAAAGAGAGGGTGAGTGGGAAGGTGAGAGAGATATATATAGGAGAAAGAGAGGGTAAAGAGAGATATAGAGAGACATATAAAGGGAGAGAGGGGGAATGAGGAAGGGAAGGAGTGAGAGGTAGGTAGAAATAAATACAGATGGGAGATAAAGAGAAGTAGAGAGGGAAGGAGGAAGGGAGAGGTAGAGATAAAGAGGTAGAGTGGGAGGGATATAGGGAGAAGTAGGTAGAAAAAGATAAAGATTCATATGGGAGATAAAGATAAGTAGAGACATAGATAGAGAGAGGTAATTTGGTCACCCTCCATATCTCTACCTATCTCTCTCTATCCCTCCAACCTTACCTCTATCTCTTTTATTCTACTTCTCTTTATCTCCTTCTTCCTATATCCCTACCCTCCCTCTCCCACTACCTCTCTATCTCTACTTCTACCCCTCTTTGCTTATCTCTACCTACCTCTCACTCTATCCCTCACTCATTCCCCCTCCCCCTTTAGATATCTCTCTTCACCCTCTCTCTCCTCTCTACCTCTCTCACCCTCCCTCTCTAATTCTTCTATCCCACTCACCCTATCTCTCTATCTAATTATCCTTCTATCCTTCCCACCCTAATCTTTTATTACCTACCTCTCCCTTCCTCTCTCCCTCTCTCCTTCCCTCCCTCTCTCTCTCTCCCTCTCCATTTCCATCTCCATCTCTCAATAACTCTCTCTCTCCTCTTCCTTCTCTACTTCTCTCTATTTCCCCTCACCATCTCCCTATCTACCTACCTCTCACTCTATCTCTCCCACTTTACCTCTCTCCCCCCTTCCATATATAATTCTCTATATATCCCCTCATCCTCCGTCTCATTACCTACCTATCCTTCTATCTCTCCCACCTTACCTCTCTCTTTGTATCTACTTCTCTTTATCTCCCATATCCATCTTCCTCTACATCTATCTACTTCTCTGTATATTCATCCCACCATACCTCTCTATCTCTAAATTTCCATTCCTCCCTTCCTCTTTACTTATAAATTTGTATCTCTATTTACTTACCCCTCACTCCATCCCTCCCTCATTACCCCTATATATCCCTTAAAATATCTCTTATCTCTCTCTCCTATCTACTTCCTTCTATATTCCTCTCAAATTCCATCTCTACTCTCTATAAGAGTGATAGGGAGAGATGGAGAGAGAAGGAGAGATGGATAGAAAGAGGGAGAGATATCTAGAGATAGCTATGACTTGGGAAAGATAGAGGGTAAGAGAAAGGGAGAGAGATAGGTAGAGAGATAGGTAGATAGAGGGAGAGGGAGAGGGAGAGAGTGTTGAGGGAGAATAAATAAATATATAAAGAGGGAGAGGTAGAGAGGGATTGAGGAAAAATAAATTCAAAGGGTAATTATATATTGAAAAGTGGAAATATCAATGATGAATCAAATATGAAAATGAAACCCTAATTAGGTTGCAGAGGATGGGTAGGGTAAGTAAAATTGATTTCACAATCTTGACATAATAGATAAAGATGTAACAATTTAAAATTAATGAAGAATTGGGCATGCAAAGAGTTTCAAATATAAAATTTAGATATAAATATCATAAAATTATAGATCTAAGAAACCCTAATATGAATAAGAAACCATAGAAGAAGACTAGGTTGTATAGGATTTATTAGGTTTACTAAAATAAAAAGAGGTATAAAGATGAACAAAGAGAGGAAATCGAGGGAGAAGTAGAGAGAGGTCTAGAGCTTGGGGGAGAGAGAGAGAGATAGAGGGAGATAGGGAGGGAGGGAGGGGGAGAGGTAGGTATAGAGATAATGAGAGGTGAGAGGGATAGATATAAATAGATAGCTAGAGGGAGAGGGACAGTTGAAATTGAGTTAAGTAGAGAGGGAAGGATGGAGGGAAAAAGAGGTAGAGAGATAGGTATAGAGAGAAAGAGAGATATATAAAGAGGGAAAAAGAGAGAGGGAAGGAAGGATGGAGAGAGGTAGAGAGATAGGTCTAGAGCTCAAGGAGAGAAAGAGTGAGAAAAATAAGTCTAAATGCTTGGACAAAGAGAGAACGAAGAAGGGAGGGATGGAGAAGTAGATAGTTAAGTCTAGAGTTCAATAGATTGATAGGGAGAGGTATAAAGAGGTAAAAAGAGAGGGAGGGTGGGAGGGAGCGAGGGAGGAATAGACAAGTGGAGGGACAGGTCTAGAGCTTAAGGGGAGACATAGTGAAATATAGAGAGGTAGAAAAAATGATAGAGAGATATGATGATTTATAAAGATTTTTTCATCTCCTTAATACAAAATATAAATATTTTATTATTGATTACTTTTTATAGTGTTTCAAGTATCTTGAGATGAGTGTTACAAAAATCATGGAAAAAGGGACTTTGTATGTGAATAGTGAGAATTTGATGTTTCAAAAATGAAATATGAAGTTTAAATGATTATAATTAATTTTTTGTGTATAATATAGAAACACTACCTAGTCCATTGCGTAGAGCTCTCAATCACCTTTCCAAATCCTATAAAAAATCAAAATTTCAATAAGAAACACAAAAGTTATGCCCATTTTAGTAAAGAGGGTTTTTAGGTCTTCAAAAATGGATATCCGTTTTGAAGACCTAAGAATGGGTACCCATTTTTCAAAATGGATATCCGTTTCAAATGGATATCCATTTTGCCTGAAAAAACTTGTAGCCTTGGAATCTTCCTTGAATTTGGCTCAAGCTTTGGTTTGGGATTTCCAAACCTAGAAATTTGGTTCGAGATTTCCAAACCTATAAAATCAACTAAAAAATGTGTTTACAGAATTTCCTTAGTTTTTCAAAGTTTTCCCTTGTGGCTGACCACTTTTTTTTATTCGAATTTGATGAAATGAAAAGGGTTTATTGAAAAAACTGTCATCTTTCCACCAATATAAGATATGCCTTATTTTGAATTTAAGAAATAATTATTATTGATTTTCTACATACATTACAGCTAAAGTCCTAATTGATAGGGTGATTGAAAAACTTTTATAGTTTTCAAACTATTTCACATTTTTCGAATATAAAAGATGCGTCACATTCTATGCTTTTGTATACTATAGGATAAAAAAATGAATTTCATGAATTTTTGACCAAGTTATGGTGGTCAGACAAACATATTTTAATAATTTTGAATGTTCTAATAAAAAATTATAACTAATTATTTACATGCAAAAAAATTACAAAAAAAAATGTGGCACATCCAGGCATGTGTCCTCTACATATATTGAAAGTTTTAGATTTTTTTTTTCTTGTACTTAGATTGGTTAGACATACACTTTCATTTTATCTTTTTTCTTGAAAATTTAGTACTACTACATTGAAATTTCAATTTTTTGCAAAATAGATTTACTTTTTTTTCCAAAAAGGACTAGTATCCGAGAAACTACATTCAATTTGCTACAAATTATGTTACATAATTTTCAAATTATGTTAATAACCTATTCAAATTTTTATGTCAATTTGCATAACTCTTCTTTTTTGAATTTTCATTGCCACTTAGTGGCCTAGTTTGGACCCCCATGATCCTGCATTGCCCCTCAACTCGATCAATTAGATTAAATCCTTGATAATAAATCCCACTATATAGGGTATTTGAGGAGTTTTATTCTTCTTAGATTGAAAATAAGATCATAAAACAACTGTCCACTCTCCCTCAAAGATAGGCAGAGGACTTAGTTTGAAATAGAAAATAATAACTATGAAGCACAAGTAGAGAAACCAAATTAGAATTCCATGCCCAATGGTTTAACTGCTATGATAGAGATGTGTTCCTGAGAACAATTGTGTCATGAATCAATCTTGTTGAGAGTAGACTCCTTCTGGTGGTCTTATTCGATGAGAAAGAGTGTTAATCACTAACTCATGGTTGATCAATAAATGTTCACCTTCACTTCCTTCTAAAAGTGTCAAGCACCTTTGGCAGTTTGAATTCTCCTCTGCAACCATCTGTTATCCTTATGTCGCAGGTTGGAAAACTTGTTGCTATGGGTTAACAATCCTTCTTGCTACAAGGTGTTAGTCTCATTCCTAAGGAATCCAAATTATTAACAATCATAGATTAAACATAGAATCATACTAAATTCCATAGAAATTCATGCATTCATACATGCATATATCAACATAACATATTTTCATTTCCACATACTTAAAATTGCTTAAGAGTATATATAAGGCATATAAAAGGTATGTAATGTCTAGGTAATGTCTTTGAAACCTAGCAGACGAAACGATTAAAGAATAAAATAGTAAAAGGAAAACTAGCCAATAATTGAGCCCATCACCATGCATATTTATTAGTTGGTAATACCCAAAAAAACTCATATTATTCACTATGCTTCAAAGGATGTCTATACTCTATTCCAAAGCCTCCACCTTGACATAGGTATGGAGAATATTTGGCTTTAAACCCTCCAATTGTGGTGTTCATAAGGTCACATTCACCCACCCTATCTCTATTTCACTTTTTGAATACATGTCTATTGGAATATTACGCTTTGATGGATGTTTGTACGTTGTTCAAACCTTCTAGAGTGACATAGTGAGAACCCTTTTAACACATCCATGTGCTCATATCCTATAGTCATAGAATCCATGGTGTTCATAATTTTTGAGATATTTTTCCTAATAGTTTGTATTCCTTATCAATGCCCCCACATAGCTTTTGTACCTTGATTATTTTTCTATGCTCGCCATCGATTGAAGGAAATGGTTTTGAAACCCCTTTTAGCTTCTGAAGTGAAGTTTATAACCATCACAATGTGCTAATGACTTAATTTTTAAATCCTTGTGGTTTTCAATGGTTTTCATAACCACATCGAGTTCCAAGAGACGTTTCTAACCTCTTCATATTTTTGAAAATGAGATTTTATTTTATAAAGGATTCAACAATATTTAAACAAGTACCACATGTCCATCATCGGTCGATGCCACTTTTAATGTCAGAAAAGGTGATTTTGGAAATTGGTTGGAAAATGTTGGAAAATGTGTGCTTTTTTCTCTTGGTTCAATTTATGCGGTTTTCTAGGTGGACGGTCTAGGGTATGCAATTTTTTTTTGATCAATGTGGAATTTGCTAACATGGACCCCTCGCACAATATATCCATCACCACCATTGGGCCGTCTCCCTTAGTAGTGATCTCAATGTGTAGACACTAAAAAATGTCCTAAGTCTATGAGTGTCATTTTTTCCTAATCATTGTCATCTGATAATTAAATACCCTTAATTATTTGATTATCCTTGATCATATTCCTCTATTAATTAAATAGTTTTTAATTATTTAATTAATTCACTTTTTAATCTTTATTCTATCTAGATTGATTAAATAAATTTAATCACATCGCTAACATCCCTTTCTTCAATAATTAAATAAAATATTATTTATTTAATTATTTGTCTTTCATCATTTTGTCTATAGTTAAATAATTATTATTAGTTATTTATCTATTTATTTGTCTTTTGATTGTTCTATAGTTTTTGATTAGCGATAAATAGGTTTTGTAGGGACCAAAAATCCCTTACATACTAGTTTTGAGGGGACCAGAAACCCCATACAAAAAAAAAAGCTACGAAAAGATAGGAACACAAAAAATCAATAGCCCACCATCAACAGTCTACTAAAAGATACTCACGAAAAAACAAATTGTAGAGAAACAAATTTGAAGGGGCCAAAAACCCTTTTATAGCAAGAAGTTCACATGGACAATAAACCCAATCATTTAAAAGAAATTTCCTAAGTCAACCAGGCCCTAGACACAACCTGCAACACCCTTCAAGAATAAATGTTTCTCTCAGACTGCCTACCTCAATAAGAGAGCAACTAGGAGAAATAAAGTTTGAGATCACAACATAGCATCGCGAAGCATCAACCATCTTACAAAACCATCCAACCCAATCTTCCAACTCAAGCTTGACCTCAATAGGAGCGAGCTCCCCTCTATAAGAGAGGATAAAATGAGAACGCTTCCCACCAAAGCCACTGCACTCCACCTAAAAAAGAGCTCATAAGAGAGGAACAAAATTTTTGCCACATCTACAACCAACAACTCCACCTCCATAGGAGTGGGCTCCACCTCAATGGGAGCGATCTCCACCTCAAAAGAAGGCACAACCTATAAAATATGGCAAAAAATAGTGACAATATGAAGGATTAACATTACATCCTTTGGCATCACAGGCTGCAGATGCTTAACACAAGAAGTAAAAATAACCCATACTTTAGCAAAAAGAACACATCCAACCAAGCCTTGAGAATAAACATTTGGGATAGCTTAGCCAACAACCTAGAAACAACCCCCCTCAATAGAAAAAGCCTCGAAACCCAATTGGGGCATAGAAAAAACCCAACAAACAAGACAAGGCCCAAAGCCCAAACCAAAGAGAAGCCAACAAGCTTCAAAAAGCTGAAGAAAAACTTCATAACAAAGGTTCCAAACCCCAAAAGGAGAGAAACCAAAAAATCCACCTGGGGATTAAGAGGAACAATAAAAACCTTAGAAAGGAGGACCAAAAGGCACACAACCAAAAAGAACAAGGCCACAAAAACCCACACATAGCTGTAGGAAACCAAAGAACCCTACCATAAGAGGGAAATCCCTCTCCAAGAGCCACCAAAACTTCCATGACAAGGTGCCATAGGCTTATAGAAAAGCCAAAAGGGAGCCATAGGCCACAAAAAAGGATCCCCTCCAGAAGAACAGGGACCCTACACACCACTGAAGGCACCCAATAGGACACAAACGACAACCAGAGAAGATCTCCAACTAGAACCCACTGACCACAACCATGAACCAAACACCCCTAGACACCAGAGGATGCATCACCAAAGGGAAACGCCACCAAAGGGAAAACCAACAAAAATGGACCAAGATAGTTCATAGTGCCAGGAAAGGTAGACACTCCAACAATGCCATGTAAACACAGTTGAGCTAGAAGCTTTGAAACAAACCCAAAAGCCTCCCCAAATGCCACTGAGAGAAGGAAATGATTTCTTAGTGCTAGAAAATGAGGAGGAGCCAACGGAAAATAGGGAAGATCTGCATCTTCATCAGAATGTCCATCTCCTCCATCTGTGGAATTCAAATCCCCACCCCCACTCATATTCCTGCCCAATGCTCCCACTCGCTCCATGTTGTATTTCTCACTTGTGAGAACCCTACGATATTCTTCTATAGTTAAAATAATTATCAAAATTATTTAATTATCCCTTGTCATTTTCTCCTCCATTAAATAATTAATCTAAGTTAATTATTTAATGTCTTTTTTTCATTTTCTCTCATTTAATTAAAATGGTTGAATAATCATTTTAATTAAATGCCCATTTCCTTTTACCTAACAATAAATAATTCAAATGAATTATTTATTCTCATCTTGATCAAATATTCTTGTCTCATGAATTAATTATTTGTCAAATTTTAATTCATCATTTTTCCTCCACTTGCTCATTAATCTCTGTAGTAGCTATTGACGTCATATCAATCAATAACCCACCTACTTTTGGTGCATCAATCCTCCACCGTTTATCTTGGCATCTTTCTAGAAGCTTGATCTTGATCATCAATTTCGTAACCTCCCTCTCATGAATTCTTATTCGTCGATCTTGGAATCTTTCTAGAGGTTTAATCTCATTCATCCAATTGAATGGTTGTCTATAAAAGTGGCCTTCCTCCTCCATTTTTACCTTAACAACCACTTTGTCTCCAACTTTCTACTTACTATTTGCAGGTTAAATTGCACAAGTCTACTTCAAATCTAAGGGAAAATTTTGCAAAAGGAGAAATAGGAGAGACAAGAGAAGGTATTGACTGCAATGGGGAGTGTCTTATTTTGAATGCTTTCATTTTTATTCCTTATTTTCTTGTATTCTCTTATTTGGATGTGGTTTTTAGCTTAGAAGTGCTTTGGATGTCACTTTATCTAGGCTAATTTTTTTTACCCCATCTTACATTGGTGAACTTGACGTGAACACAAAGTTTTGTAATATTTTGTACGACTCTTTTCTTGTTTTGTAGGTTTCAGGTATGAAATGACACATTTGATCAAAACAACAACACATTTGATAGGAAATGACGTATTTGTTGAAAAGAATGACACATTTGTGGAAGGAATTGGTAGGCGTGAAAATTTGGATTCAAAATCATGATGAAATCATTTTAGTGTGATGCAACATAGCGACACATTTGCTAAAAAGAACGACGCAATTTCCTATTTGGTATAAACTTTCAATTTTCAATTTGTTTTCGATTTCTCTTTTGGGTTTTTGAGTAGAGTAGGGTTTTTTTGTGCTAACTTTCTAATTTTAGCTTGTGGCTTTGGATTAGAGCTCTCAAAAAAATGTTTCTTTTGAAACAACAAAAAAATTGACATTCGCTTTAGTTTAGTTTTAAGAAAATTTCTATTTTATCTGTTTTCTACCAATTGCATCAGGATCATAAGGTTAAAAAAAATCTGAATTTTTCACTCATAAGGTTTAAAAAGAACAAAAATATGCATATTTCACTCATGGGCATTAAAATTAACTTTCATACAATGTCATTGGTCTAAAATTTATAAAGTGTCTTCAAATAATAAGCAAGGGTAAAATCAATCAGTGTCTTTCGTGTTTGGTGATTTGCATATGTCTTAGAAGTGCGTATGCTCTCCTCTCACATCATCAAATGATCTTGAGTGACCAAAAGAATTTATGTGGAATTTGTATAATCACATCAAATATTTGGATTTGGTGCTTAAAATGAACCCCATGTGAGTGTGAGGAAAAGGCACAAAGTTTGCTCTCTCCTTGTGCCTTGTACAATCTGGGATGATTAGAAATGCGTGTACTTCCTCACTTTTATTTACCTTTTAGAGGGCCTGCCACCCCTCTTTGAAAGGTGGGAATGACCCAAGTGGTAATAAAGCTAAGGAAAATCTCTTCAAAGCCACTATAAATAAATGTGTTTCTTGATGAAATTCAGTTAGCAATGGGTGCAAATGTGTCACACCAACAAGTATCACCCTCAGTAGCCTCATGAGCTACGTTAAAATCCTTCCTTAGGGAAAGGACTGAGAGGCCTCTTGAATCACCATAGTCTTGAGCTAATCTTGTTGCATGTGTGGCCACTCTGAATGGATGCCCTTACTAAAAGCCAATTTGTGTTAGTTGCCAAAAACCCTTTTATATGCTCATTGATCACAAGAGGTCAGGCCTTTGAAGGTGCCCCACATCTTCACTAAGCTTGTGTAGAGACATGAATTCCTCCTTATGGGGAATGAGACTTGGTGAGCTTGAGAAGTGAGTGCCATGGAGGGGAGCCAATGCCATAAAGTCTCTAGTTGTTCACCTTGTTCAAGTGACTGGAGAAATCCAAGTGGGGATATCAACCAGTGGTTTCCTTTCCAACCATAGGGCTTGTGCATTGTTTTCTGTGTGTTTCATTTTATCAAAAAATTGTTACAACCAAAACCAGACCAAAAACAAGTGCTTGATACTATTTGTTGTGTTTTCCAATCAAATTTCATCAAAAATAGTCAAAATCCACTCAAAAAACCAAATCAAAAACCATCAAACTGTCAAAAAAAACTTTCTGTGAACTGCAACTATCAAAAATAGGGCCACAACTACTATTTCACACCACAACTGATCACTGGAAAACTACATTTGTCATCCTAAAATGCACTTGTAGAAAACAGACTCACAATTGATATTTTGAGCCACAACTGATACTGGAAAACTGCATTTATCATTGTGAAACTCATTTGTAGAAAACAAAGCCACAATTGTTTGATAAACATAAACTTTCAAAATCTTTGTCCAAAGTCTAATCAAATCATTTTCACAGTGACCTTTGACTATCGAACTAGAGACTTGCAAGCTTTACCAATCATTTCCAACATTACTATTTAGGGTTACCTCACATTTTAGGTTGCATCCTTATCTTTGGTTGTATATTTTATTTGTCATTGACCATTATCCTTAATATTAGTGATCTTTGACACTATCCCCTTTATCAAATTTGAGTCTTAAGCTTGTGTCCTAGCCTTGACTCAACCTTGTCAAAATTATCCTCTTGATAGTTGATTCCCATAAAGGTCAATGACACTTGGAATTGTTACCTTGGTCTCACATTAGCTTTATTGTCATCCTTTGTTTGAAATTTTAGGATTCCTTTGCATTAGATTGACCTCCATTTGGACTCATACTACATCCTTTTAGCATCATTTTTCCAAACTTTGATCTAGATTGCACTTTGCACCTTTATCCCAAAAAAAGAAGTTCATTTTACCTTAGCCTTAGCACCATATCATTTTCCCTTGATTTATCAATTATCAACCCTTCATATCCTTTTGCATCAACTAATCAACCTTTCATCCATTAGTCTCATTATCCTTGCATCCTTATATTCAAGAAAATATAAAAAATATATAACTTAGTTTCATCATTATCTTGCATTTTCCTCATTATCCTTGAAAATCCCAAAAACAAAAAATAGTTTTGATCACCATCTTGCATTATCCTCCAACTTCCAAAAGTCTCACATGGTTGAAACAAGGTCCCAAACCAAAAGAAAGGACATGGATTTTTCAAGTAACGCTTTTCATGACACTACCCTTGGAATGGATTCAAATCATTCTACACCTCCAAGAGAATGCACCAACACATGGGAAAAAATAAGCCTAGAAGAATTCAACGGAAAATTTACCCAAGAAGAAATTGAAAGAGCTTATCAAGACCCAAGAATTTTAAGCATGGTTGATCAACTTGTTAGTTCCAATCCTAACTGATTCTTCTATGCACTAGCTAAAAAGAGGGCCAAATTACCTCAAGGATTTGATGTATGAACCATTGTAGAAGAAGAAACCAAAAATCCATTTGCACTTGGCATGCCCTCATCACAACCAAATACAAAAATACCCCTTGGGACAACTACACACATGACTACCACTACTAAAAACATCCCAAGCATCCCAACAATTGGAAACAAGGTAACCCATACCACTACACAAGGAAAAGGTTTCACACTTGGAAGTTCCTCAAATTCCATGGGTAAGACCTTTACAAACCCCCTTTTCTAACATACAAATCCAGGTTCCACATCACAAGGTCCTACACCTTTGATCCAAAATGCAAACCAAGGTCCTATACCCATACTCCAAAGCACAAATCAAGGTTCCACATCACAAGGTCCTACACCTTTGATCCAAAATGCAAACCAAGGTCCTATACCTACACTTCAAAACAAAAATAAAGGTTACTTATTCCAATTTCAAGGTGCACCTTCATCAAGTGAACATCCACCAACCAAGGCTAAAAAGGTTCACATTATCTCACGAAGGGTCCCAAATCAAAACAATAATCAAGGGTCTACTCCATCACTGCACAATTCTAATCAAGGGTCTACTCCATCACTCTAAAATGCTAATCAAGGGTCTATTCCATCACTTAAAAACACCAATCAAGGGTCCCTTCCATCATTCCAAAATTATACCCAAGGAACCAATCCTTCATTTCAAAATACCAATCAAGGACCTATACCTTCATTTCAAAATGTCAATCAAGGAATTACGTCTTCATCTCAAAATACCAATCAAAGGACCTTTCCTTCATGTTAAAACATCCATCAAGGACCTACATCCCCATGTAAAAAAATCAACCAAGACCTATACCTCCATTTCAAAATGCAAATCAAGGACCAAATCTTCAAAACCAAGGCGCAAATCAAGGGTCTACACCTCAAATCCAAAACACCATACCACATACAAATATGACCTTTGGAACAAACCTAAATGCCAATTTCATCCCAAACCAAAACAACAAACATCAACATGGAAATCAAGGACCCATGTTAGAAAACATCAATCCCAATTTGAATCCAACATATGACCTTAATACCAACATCATGACACCAAATCAAAACAATGCTACACCATCTCTTGCAGATTTTTTGATACAACAATTACAGACCCTACAACAACAAATGAAAAACATACAAATGGGGACCAACAAGAAGACCTATTTTGTGGAGGAATTGTTGTGATGGTGTGGAGCCTGATCAGTCTCGAAGTGGGAGATTGTTGGTATGTGGCGACTGATCATGCTATACTTAATAGCCCATGGTATACTGTACACGATTATTTGCAAGATTGTAATAGGTTTTACACTGGATAATAAAAGTGTTGGATGGCTGTGGTTTGGTGGATGTAGCCCGGATTGGGTGAACCACGTTAAATCTTTGTGTTATGATTTATTTTGTGTATGTTTTAGTTTCTCTGTTTTTATATAAAATCTGCATTTAATTGTTAGATCTGCCATCTCTAACCCTAACAATTGTGTCCCTTTCCATTTGATTGAAATCTATAATTCCACCCTTTCCTCCTCATTTCATGACACCACCTTTTCCTAAGTATAAGGGGACAGGGGATCCAATAGAGCACATTCGAGAATTCAACACATCATGTATGGGAGTCTCATATGATCCTACCTATTTAATGAGAATATTCTCGTGAAGCCTTATGAGAACAGCTCTAGATTGGTTTTCACACCTTCCTCCTAGAATAGAACATGGGGTGAAGTAGCCAACAAATTCATCAATCATTTTTCCTTCAACATTAAAAATGATGTCACCCTTGCAACATTGAGAACAACCAAACAAGAAGGGGAATCACTCACCTCATTTTTCTAGAGATGTCGAGGTTTGGTTAGCAAATTCCCTTGTCACATTCTTGAAAAAAAATTGGTTACCATGTTTGTGGAAAACCTTAACAGAGAATTGATGATTCAAATTCAAATCCAATGTTGCACCACCTTTGAAGAGATCCTTGAGAAAGGCATCCTTATTGAGAAAGCTCTTATTGCAAAAGGACTAGTCAAGATAAACAAGGAAAATTTGAAACCCAACAATGACAAGAGAAAATACTAGTATAGAAACAAAAATGTCACAAATGATGGAGTTGTTGCTTCCAAAATGATAACCAAAGGTCCAACCATCCAACTTAAAGGCCCCTTCTCATTAAATACACCAAACGTATCAAACACACAGGCACAAGGTCAAAACCAAACATTAAATGCTGTCCAAAACAATCAACAATGAAGAGGTCCTCCCTGTGCCAAGAGAACATACACCCCTTTGGGTGAATCCATCAGATCAATCCTCAAATGGATTTTGCAATCTAATGTCATCACACTACTAGACACCAAAAACTATGAACCTTCATTGATCAAACCCGATTGGTGGAAATATAATGAATACTACGAATACCACCATGGAAAAGGACACAAAACAACTAGATGTTGGATGCTCGAGAAAATTATTTAAGACCTCATTCAAGACGGGACCATACTAGTAGGAGATTCACAAGGAAAAACCAATGCTAATCATACCATATTCAAGACTCCCTTGCAAGACCATGCTAAAAGAAAAGCCTCTAGTTCTGTTGGGACCTCCAAAATTGGACTAAATTTTTGAGGGCCCATGTAAAATTTTGCCTAATGCACTTAGAAGTACTCTGCATAATAAGCCTAAGTAGCTCACTTTGGGAGCTTATAATTTGATACCCATGAATTGTAATGAAAATTCACTCTGGGGAAGTGTTGAGCACCTATTAGAGATGGTGTGTGACCATTTTCAGCCTCCTTGGATCAATTTTGGTGAGTTTATGAAGTATTGGTTTTAAGGTCCAAAAGTTGGTTTGTTGTTTACACATGTTGCACCTTTTTGAGTAGGCCATCTTTGTGATGTTGTATCTTTGTGTCTGCTAAGTATTGAACCCAACTGATATTTTTCCATAATTCTCTGCATCTTAATAAAGCCTCATGTCAGTTGGCATAGCTCGATGAATCCATTTTTCAAGTTTCCCACCTTGATTCTGTTTGCAAAAAGTTCAGATTTGTAAATTGGACAATGTAAATCTGTAGAAAGTGGCCTCACATTTGAATAGTTATTTTGCAACCTTTTAACCTACGTGTGAAAGTGGTTGTTCTCTGTGATTTTATATGCTATTATCTACCAATTTTTCAGTTTGCAGTACCCTAGCACCTCATTTGATATTTTTTCAAAGCCCATTCCAGATGAACTTTTTCAAGGTTTCAGAATCAATAGTTTCAGAAAAGTTTAAGAGAGAAACTTTGAGGTTTAATATCTTTCACCTCAGGATTCCTTTTTCCAGTCCGTTTGTTGTACTACATTCTTGGGTTAGGGATTTACATGCCTACTCAGTTTCACACCTCTTGGATGAGCTTTGATGTGTTAACTAATCATTTTTTGATTGCAACATGGCCAAAATGGGTATTCCAAAAAGTTTCAAAATTTGAAAATCTAAGGAAAACCCATTTATTTTTTTGTTCTAATACCTATATAGCTCCATTTTCATAAAAAATGAAGGTCATATGATGCAATATTTTAATGCATTTCGGGTGTGGTAAACATGTCCCGGGGGCTAGTTTACAAAGGAGGTACTTGATTTTTGATGGCTGGGAAAAATTTGAGAAAACGGGTTTTCTCTAAACAATTGATTATGGCAACACACAAAAAATATCGGCTCTAGGGGTCATCGTTTGTGCACAATGAATTTTTTTTGTTTGGGCCGCGAGCGTAATTAAAATTTGCCTATTTTCTAATGTTCTCAAATGCCAATATTTAAAATATTTTGCATTTGTAAAAGATGCATTTAGGGAAAACATAAGTGCAATTTCAAATGTTTGGGAGAAAAAAAAAGTTTAATTCCTTCTTTCTATTGGTCGAAGTCACAACTTCATGGAATAGCTTCCAACACCAGTCACTGATTTGATTTGCATATCCCATTTGCATTCGCGATGAGCGATGGTGGTTCCTCTCCATCGCCCATCACAAATTGAGTGCTCACCTTCCTCATCATATTGGTGATGAGCCCCCATCGCCAATAACTTTCTCCATTTTTTGGCTGGAAGAGCGATGTGCGATGGTTTGCTAAGAGGTGTTTGTGCAAAATAAAGATGGGGCTGTAAAATGTAAAATATTATTATTTGATGATGGTAGAAATAAATCAAAGGTGGAATACACTGGTGAATAAGAGTCTTCTATAGCTGAGAGAAAAAGAATTAAAAATTTCTATGATGGAAGTAAAAATGTAAATGCACAGTTGGGATTTATAGGCAGTGAAGTGTGAAATGTGAAATAAAATGGTGAATGCATAGCCAAATAAATGAAGATGGAGCTGTAAGTTGACTACAATGAATAGTAGCTTGACATTGCTGACATCCATGGAAGTTGCAGAACACAAGACTCAAATGGTGGAGGCATCAAAATTAGGGCATCTTCTGCTCTTATCGTGCATCGCCAATTGATATCTGGATTTTCCAAATATAGCCGCGATGAGTGATGAGATGGGATACATAGTTATTATTGGGTATCACTAATTGATATATATTTTTTCAAATATATTAGTGATTGGCGAGACAAGGTTGATTTGATTTTCATCGGGCTTCACTAATAATTATCACCTATTCCATAATGTATGCATGCTGAGTGATGAAAATGCTTGCCAAATTTGAGTAAGTGTGGTGGGCCCGAATGTTGCTAGAAGTAAATGAGAGGATAAACTAAATGATTTCACAAATGAAATTTTATTTGTTGATGGGAAAATAAAAGTGAAATATATGTGCATGGATGATAAAATTTTACCCGAGTGAAACAAAATAAAAAGTTTCTTTGCCGAAGAATTAAGAAACAAAGGCCCAAGTAAAATATTTTATTCCCCGATAAAATCAAATACCATAATCGCTAATAAGTTTTTATTTTGCACATCAAATTGGAGATGTGTGATAAAAGCTTGAAAGGCATAGAGTAATTAAAAGGCATGTGTGTAAAATATTTTTTTTAGCCGGATAAAGTAAAGACTTTGGTCTTAAAGTAAAATTAACATTTTACTTTTCTGGTGAAATAAAATAAAAGAGATGGGATATTATATACACAAGTAAATGTGTTTTTTATAGCACAAAAGGAAAGAATGAGAGTTTCCTTTCAGTGGCAGTGAAATATTTTCACTTGTAGAGCAAAACAAAGGCTTAGAGTTGCAAATAAAAGGATAAATGAACAGGGGAGATGTTTTTCAAAACAAACTAAATATTCTCTACAATAAGGTATTTTTCAACGTGGGTAAAGAGCAAATGAAGACAAATGATGAGTTTTCTAGAAAGGGAATATTTTCAGTTGTAGGGAAAAGACAAGATGCATGAACCAAAGAGCAGTTTGGAACTTCTTCAGCAAGCAAGGGTTGTTACAGATCAAGGGAGTTGAAGGTGCCAGGTGTCTTTCACGGATGGATTTTAGGGTCTCTTCTTCTTCTATATCTTCTTTCTTCTTCTCTTTTGTACATGTTCTAAAATTTTGAATTAGGTGAATAAGGTAGAATAGTGTTGAGTCTAAGTTGTAAATGGAGTATGTAAATTGTAATAGCTGGATTTTATGAGAAAATGTTAGCCAATTTGTGCAACATTATATTACTGTTGTAAAGTTGTCTCTAGATTTGTATGCTTTTGATTATATGAATTCAATATAGCAAGGATTGTTTGAGTTTGTCATCACAACTTTCCTATGATTGTGTTATTTGACCATGGTTCTCTTTCAAGTAAAGAGTTAAATTACTTTGATTAGATAACTGTAATCTTGAGTGCACAAATGGGATTTGTAAGTAGAAATTTATGATGAATGTGAGTGGGTTTGTTTTGATTCAAGGTAAAAAAATGGGTTTTGAAGGGGCTTGGAACCCTTTACAAGAAAAATTAGCTGATAAAAGAAGATAACAACATAAAGCAACAATCAACCCGATGACAACCAAAAAATAGCCAAAAAATAGCCAAAAAGAAGGAACCCAACAAGCAGCCCTACAGATTGTTCAGAGTCTCCACAACTTCCATTTCACTTGCAGCCAAATTCTACACATTATCCACAGTATTAGACACCTCAATACCTGAGGCCCCGACCTAAGCTTTCATTCTGTTTCTAGTTCTGGCTCCCCGCCCACCCATTTTTACCTCACCACTCAAAGCACTAGCTTTCAAAACACCTTTCTCAACAACACACTCCACATCCACCAGCTTACCCCTAGCAACAATATCATCAATAAACACATTCTCCTTTCTCTTATTCACAGTGGTCACTGGGGAGGCCACCTTGGTAGAGTTCATGATAACCAAGACCTTAGAGGCATCTCCACCCTTCATCACAAAATTCTACTTATCAAATTTATCCTCAAGGGATAACATTCTACCTTCCAAATTTTGTTTTAGATTAACGATTTCCTTCGCCACAGTATTAGCCATAGTATTAAGAGAATCCATGAGATCATCAATTTGGCTTTGGACAGAAGGGTCCTCAGACTTACTAGCAACACCTCTAATTCTAACATTGGTCCTATTAATTTCATGAAAGAACCACTTAAAAAGTTTAAACAACACATTGGCACTATCACGGGCCGAGCCCAACACATCAGACAATTCCTCCCAGTCAAAGTTCTCAATACGTTTCTTTACAACAACGTCCTCATCAGAAGAGCAAGCATGAACCTTTTTAGCTAAAATTTCCTTACCTTTATTGGCGGGGACAGGGGTCTTCATATTTTTAATGGAGTAGGAAATTTCCTCCACAACAACCTTCCTTTTCAAAATCCTATCTGCAACCTCTTTACTAGAACCCACAACATGACCTCCACCCACAACTCTTTCCTTATCTTGCATTTGCGACCCCTCAATAGCACCTGGCGAAGCCTCATCATAGATTCCACCAGTTAAGGAGAGAGGGAGACCCTTCTCCAAAAGAATCCCAACAAACAACACCTTTCCTTTTCGGCTCCCCTTCCCAGGCTCCTACACAAATCTGGTCATTGGAGGAGGAGAGGAAGCTTCCCCATAAAGTTCATTTTTGTCCTTACCCCCTTAGAAAGAACATTCCTGACCACCTCATCACTGCATGTCGTATAGCTTGCCTTATCATCTGGTTTCCTTTTCCCAGTCTTACCCAGAACAAGGGAACTGGGACCCTCATCAAAAGTGGCATACAAATCCGAGACATAATTAGCATAATCATCCCTATCAAACTCAAATTTTTTATTCAAAATAAGCCTCCTCTTCTTAGGCTTCTTACTAACCCTTTCCTCTCTTGAGTCTATCTCATAACCCTCCTTGGGTTTAGCAGGATTTTCCTTAAGAGACACCAAAGTTTTCTGCACCTCATGAGCTTTGACATGTTCATAGATCAAGGGAATTAACCCCGCATGCAAAACATGATTTTTGGGGTTTTTCCTATGATCTTTAATCCTTGAGTTGAGTGAAATCAACAAATAGTAGGGAAAGGACACCCATTTCTTATGCTGAAAATGGTTAAGAAAAATGAAATGGTAAGTGTTAATTTCCATATACCTACCTTCCAAGGTAACATACCTCATAATTTCTTCAACAACATCACATCACAATGATTTCAAAGAACTCCTCTGATACCCACCACTCTTTGTTGGCTTCAAATCAACAACCTCATTCCCTTTAAAGAAAATCAACATTGTAGCCTGTGATTCTTTTTTGTCTTTGAACACCTTCATACCCTGAATGGCCAAACCTATAATTTGGGCTATAAATTCTTCATCAACCACAATTTCCCTCCCACCCAAATTCAGGGTTTTCTCGTTCCACCCTTCAGCAACCAAAATGGTGACCTAGGGACTGTTACCATGCAGTCTATCCATATACGGAGTTAAACCACCCTTCTCTAAAATCTCCCACATCTCCTTCCTCTGCTTTGTAGTAACACAAGACTTAGGCTTGGCACAGTTTCTATCCCCACCTATCGCAAAAGGCACAACAAACAACAACCTAGCACACAATAGAAAGCTCAAGAAGCAAACACTACCTAGAATAGGAATACCTAGTAGAAGCCTCTGGAAACTAAGGCGATTAACAACCACAATCCGTGCAAAGCTAGCCACCAGACACAAATGCAATAATGAATTAGAACTCTATGTCTTGTGAAAGCCGTCCCTCCAAATCATAATTTTAACATCCTCATTCATGATATTCAACCATGTGAGTAAGGACAAGCACCCCTTAATGTACAATAAGAAAAAAATTAGATTAGAATTCATTATTAATTATAGCTGTTGCCTCAAAAGGAATAGAATCATTCAAATCCCACTCGTTGCTATCTCTAACACCAAATTTAGCGAAGAAATCAGCTAACATATTTCCCTCTCTCAAAATATGGGAAATGTAAACTTTATCAAAGGAATTGATAATATCAATAGAATCCCTAACCAAGGCCTCAGTAGTCCAAGATGGAGGTGAGATATTCTTCAAATTGTTAATAATGTTCAAGGAGTCACCCTCCAACCAAACCTTCCTAAACCCTCTGCATTGAGCCAATTTGAGACCATGATAGGTTGCAGCGGCCTCTACATAGTGGTTTTTCTGGGTTCCCAAAGGGAGTGCCACAGTAGAGATGAGCCTACCATTAGAATTTATAATCACTCCCCCACATCTGGCAGGTCCCAAATTACCTTTATCCGCACCATCAAAATTGATCTTGACCCAACCATCCAGAGGCGCCTTCCAAGCAACACCATCTCTTGAGGATTTTTGTTGCGGTTTTATATTTGATTCCATGGTTTGTTAATGTAAGGAATTGATATAAAAATGTGAGTGGGTTTGTTAATGTAAGGCATTAACATGTTTTAAATCCATTGGTTGAACTTAATTTGCTGATAGGATCTCTGTTGCGGTTTTATATTTGACTCCATGGCCATGATTGGCATTGATTTATCAAAAAACCTAAGACAAAATCA
Organism: Sequoia sempervirens; assembly: GCA_007258455.2. Classification (NCBI taxonomy): domain Eukaryota; kingdom Viridiplantae; phylum Streptophyta; class Pinopsida; order Cupressales; family Cupressaceae; genus Sequoia; species Sequoia sempervirens. The sequence continues at coordinate 724,856,837 of VDFB02281492.1, forward strand.
GAAACAAATCAAATCATTTAAATCTCTGTTACTTTGGTCCTTTTGATTGTTGTTTAAATTATTTATGTTCCTTGTATCTTCATGGTGTTTGAAAGAGTAATTTGGGAGAACTTTATCTATTGACCCTCTATGTGTTTGAGATGAAGATATCTAAATTATTTATTCTTAGTAATGTTCAATGCAAGTGGGATTATGCTTGAACTTGGTAGAATACAAATACCCATCATTCATATACCTGAGAACTATCCACTTTCATAGGTTTGTAGTTTGTTGTTTGGCATAAGTTTGTCATGAATTTAGGCCTACAATTGGGAGCACCCTCCTGAGTCTTGTGGAGCTCAAAGTGTAGAAGGCTTTCATAGCCTTGTTCACTGGATTTTCTTATTTTCAACCTATTGATAGTGAAAATTCCTTGTCCTAAATCTATAATCCCCTGGTTTAAGCATTGTCTTTCTCCTTAGGGTTGAAGGTTGCAGGAAAAATAACCAACAGATTGGCGACTCTACTGGGGAGAAAACTTTGAATCTCCAGTTGCAGGCTGTTTGGAAATAGAGTCATATCATTTGCATTGAATCAGTTATTTTCCATTCTGAACATTTGGTTCAAATACTGGAGGAATTCAAACTTGGAGAAATATTTTTTGCAATGAACCTGAAAGATTTTATGATCTGTGGTGCTTTGCTGGTGAAAGGAACTTAGAAAGAAATTTACATATGAAAGAAATTCATATTGTTTGAAGTTTAGTCCTCTAAGAAGAGAGGTGGCGACTCTGTCAGAAAAAACCTATTGAAGAGGTGAATATAGTTTTAGATCTACAATATTTCTGATCAGAAGAATAATTTGCAGCAGCTGCAACATTTCCAGGTATTCTTCACTCTTGGTTTTCAAGAAACTCTTATATGAAAACCATATTTGAAATTCTTAGTAACAAAATTTTCTTCCCTATTGAGTGATTTAGCACTGACAAAGGGAAAGGATAGTAATAAGTTAAATTTTCACACTTCCATTTGCTGGATCTGTTGAATGTAATTGCAGTTCCATTGAAAGATTTTTGTCTAGTGCTCAAGTATATTTGCTAGTTTGGATGGTTAGAATGCATTTGTATATTCTAGAGATTTCCATCCATTTGCATTGTCATATGATTAAAGCTTAGGTTCTCATTATGTCAGCAATTATCCTAGTTGTCCACCATTTGGTCAGGCTTGTAATTATGCACAATTAGTGACCCTTGATTTGTAATACCCATGGATCATAAAATAGCCATACCTGTAGATACTTTGAGATGACTTGTTAAGAAGTGTCAGAAGTTTGAATATACTCATACATTTGACACCCCAAAGTGCAAGAACCCAAGAGGGCATAAGTCTAAGATAAGGCTAGAATGGAAAGCTATATTTGAAAGAGGACTTAAAGAGATGGATGAAAGGCACTAGATGTTTCAACAAGCCTGGTTAAGAGATAATCATACTATGTCTACTTGTCAAATTACCACACCTTTTTCCAATTCCTTTGATCCATTGTATGCTCAATTGAATTTGTCATGGGTGGATTGCAAAGTTGAAAGTATGTTAGCTCAAGTCTATAAGAAGATGCCTAGATTTGATGGGTACAATATTTGTGAAGGAGATGCACATGTCAAAAAATTTTCTAGCTTCATGGAGAAACATTCATTTGGATACCAGGATGTGTGGATGAGATTCTTTGTTAGATCCCTTGAAGCTAGAGCTTGGGATTGGTATTTGAGTTTTCTTGAGAAGTCATTTCCTTGCTGGGATAAATTAGTGAATGCTTACAGAGAAGAATTTGCAAGGGAACCCTCTGACCTTGTCATGAGGTTAAAGGAAATTAGAAAACAAGATGAAGAGTCAAGCATTGATTTCAGTCATAGATTTGTTGCTGCCCTGTCACTAATCCCAGAAAATTTAAGACCTAGTACTCCTGATTGTATCCATATGTGTTTTGGAGCTTATGAGGAAGGATCTAGTGCATTATTAAAATATTTTAGAATACTGAGTATGTAGATGGCTTATACATTCTTAAATGGTTTGGAGAAACAAAGGAATGAATATGTGCAAAGTTTGTTGTCTTCAATTTTGGATAAACATGCTAATGAAATCAGCAGTTGTGTGAATGTGAATGATCAGAGCTCTTCAGAAAAGTGCACACATGAGAAGGAAACAAATAGGAAAGATGCATCATCAAGTGATAAGGAAGTTGTCTTTGAACAACATACAAAATAAATGTACTCAACTGAAAGTTATAGCCATGATGATGAAGGACATGATGAGAGGCATGAAATATTTGAGGTTTCTTCTATTTCTTCTACAAATGCAAAAATAAAGAGCACATATTTTGTAGCAATTGAAGGTTGCAATCATGAAGATAATTTTCTGAATGATCATCTCAGTTCACATTGTGTTGATGATACCTTCCCTTCAAGCAATGAATGTGAGGTTGTGAAGAAGAATGGGATTCCACGTCTTCTAAGCCAAGAACATGATAAAGAATATCAATTGGATTTACTCTTTCAAGAAGAGATATGTGATTAGAAACATGATGATACAGTTGATCAATTCAAATCTACATGTGATTAGTGTAGTCTTGATGCAAGTCTTCATGATAAGACAAAAGAATTTGCAGATTTCAAAAATGCTCTTGAGGATGTTAGTTTATTAGTTGCAAGTGATAGAGTATGTGATGAATTTCAAGTTGAAAGATTAAGCATAGGAAGCTGCAATGAAGAGATCATTCATGATTTTCATTTTGATAGAGAAGATGTTTGTGTCTACCCCCAAGAGGATGAAAATGAAAAGCTTGATGAAGGAACCCGGTCTAATGTTGAAATGTAAGAAGATGGGGATTGATGTTGTGACAACTCAGAAGTAAGTAGGAAGGAAGAAGTGGGCAACCTATTCACTATGATTCGTGGTGACCATGCTTCTGATAAGGTTGCTAGTAATCCAATCTCTTATGATTGGGGAACCCCTGTTTATGATCAACCCATTGAGTTCTTAGATTTTGAAGATGATGACACCTTGATGTATCCTGATTTGCAATTTGATAATGCATCCAATTCAAGTGAAGGTCAAGAAGAGGAAGTGGTTGGAATAATGAATCAAAGCAATGATCTATTAAGTTGTGAAAAAATTTGAGATCTATTGACCACTCAATATCGAAAATATACACATGTGAACAACTCTCAGTTGTTGTGTGCTACTCCTATTGAATTTGACAGTGATGATGATCTTCAAGGTGCAAGATATGATGCATGTATCTTTGATATTCCCCCCAATAATGAACTAGATGATCACCATATGATAATGTGACTAAAGACAAGCAACCTTTTGATGGTAATGATGCATTGTATGATGGGTATGATAGTGTGCATGTTGATACAAACTTAGTAATCTGTTTTGATGAGTTTGAAGTAGTAGATGACCATAAAGATTGCATATCTGATGAGCTAAGTTTTGAAGATTTTAATGCGGATCTAGACAAGTCTTTGTTTGCTGACTTGAATGAGCCTAGTCATGAGTTTTTGATGTGAATATGGATGCTGATTTCAATGAGAAATTAGATTATCTTTCTGAACTAGAATTGCTTGTTGTTGAGCAAGCTTGTGATATTGAAAAGGTTGACATGTTATGTTCAGAAGATGATCATATGACTAAAGATGATGATGAGTCATAAATCTCTGATGACTCTCAATACTGGCATGATGAAGAATAGTTGCAGAGTGTGCCAATGCATGAGTGTATCTCTTTGCATACACTTGGAGATAGCTTGCATGATGAGCAAGATCTTCTAGTAAGTTCTTATGATGGTTTAAATTTTGATATGCAAGCTAATGAACAAAATGATTTTAATAGTACCAACCATGTAGCAGAATGTGAGTGCTATTTTTGTCAGCTAGAAGGAGTTTTCATAAACTGTGGCAATGTGCAAGATATTGAAGAAAGTTGTTTTCAGTCTAAAAATGGTTTAAATAATGAATATGGTCAGTTTTTGCCACATGATAATCAATATTTTGAAAGTATGTCTAACTTTCAGATGCATAGTGATTATGAATATGATGATAATGTTGTATATGATTGTCTGTTAGGAGGTATTAACATGTTTAACTAGGCAGATAGTTGTGATCAAACTATGCTTTCATGTGTTCTTGACCACTATCTTTGGATGTTGCCACTTGATACAAAATCAAAGAATGAAGAGATTGATAGTGATATGGCATATGTGATTTGGCTGCCACTTGACAACAAAGTTGAATAGAGAGCAAGTTTTCACTTGGACAAAGGCAGCCTAATACTTGTGTTTGCAAAGGTGTAGTTGTTTATGTTGTTGTGGTTTCATAAGTGCAAGCATGAGTTGAGGGAGATCAACTCTTTTTACAAAATTGTGTTTGAAAAAGGTGAATGTTGATTCCCATTTTTCATTTGGTGGCCTGGGGTCACCAGATGAAGTTTAAAAAGAAATTTGAATAAAGGAGCAGTTCTGGAGCTCCCAATCGACAAGGCACATGGTTTTCTTTCCTAGAGATTTGGAATCTCACCATGCCCGCAAGGGGCATGCATCCCCAGTCGGAGCCACTCTCAGGACCTCCAAAATTGGGCTAAATTTTTGAGGGCCCATGTAAACTTTTGCCTAATGCACTCATAAGTACCCTACAAAATAAGCCTAAGTAGCTCACTTTGGGAGCTCATAATTTGACACCCATGAATTGTCATGAAAATTCACTGTGGGGAAGTGTTGAGCACCCATCAGAGATGGTGTGTGACCATTTGCAGCCTCCTTGGATCAATTTTGGTGAGTTTCTGAAGTATTGGTTTTAAGGTCCAAAAGTTGGTTTGTTGTTTACACATGTTGCACCTTTTTGAGTAGGCCATCTTTGTGTCTATTGAGTATTGAGCCCAATTGATATTTTCCCATAATTATCTACATCTTAATGAAGCCTTATGTTATTTGTAATAGCCCCATGAATCCATTTTTCAAGTTTCCTAGCTTGATTCTATTTGCAAAAAGTTTAGATTTGCAAACTAGACAATGTAAATCTATAGAAAGTGGCCTCACATTTGAATTTTTATTTTGTAACCTTTTAACCTATGTGTGAAAGTGGTTGTTCCCTATGATTTTATATGCTATTATCTACCACTTTTCTAGTTTTTAGTACCCCAAAATCTCAATTCATATTTTTTTAAAGCCCATTCCAGATGAACTTTTTCAAGGTGCGAGAATCAACAGTTTCAAAAAAGTCTAAGAGAGCAACTTTGAGGATTAATATATTTCACCTCAGGATCATTTTTTCTAATCTATTTGTTGCACTGCATTCTTGGGTTAGGTTTTTACATTCCTACTCAGTTTTATGCCTCTTGGATGAGCTTTGATATGTTAACTAATCATTTTCTGATTGCAACATGGCCAAAATGGGTGTTCTAAAAAGTTTCAAATTTTGAAAATATAAAGACAACCCATTTCTTTTTTTGTTCTAAAACCTCTACATATCCATTTTCATAAAAAAAATAGAGGTCATATGATGCATTATTTTAATACATTTAGGGTGTGGTAAACAAAGGAGGTACCTGATTTTTGATGTCTGGGAAAAATTAGAGAAAATGGGTTTTCTCTAAACAATTGATTATGACCACACACAAAGAATCTCAGCTCTAGGGGTCATCGTTTGTGCACAATAAAATTTCTCTGTTTGGGCAACAGTCATAATTAAAATTTGCCTATTTCCTAATGTTCTCAAATGTCAATATTTAAAATATTGTCAATATTTTAAATATTGTGCATTTGTAAAAGATGCATTTAGGGAAAACATAATTGCAATTTCAAATTTTTGGGAGAAAAAACAAGTTTAATTCTTGCTTTCTATTGGTCGAAGTCATGACAGCAGAACAACACAGCTTCACGACAAAGCTTCCAATGCTAGTCGCTGATTTGATTTTCATATCCCATTTGCATTCATGATGAGCGATGGTGGTTCCTCTCCATCGCCCATTGCAGATTGAGTGCTCACCTTCCCCATCCTATTGGTGATGAGTGCTCATTTCCAATAACTTTCTCCATTTTTTGGCTGGAAGAGCAATGTGCAATGGTTTGCCGAGAGGTGTTTGTGCAAAATAAAGATGGGGTTGTAAAATTTCAAATATTATTATTTGATGATGGTAGAAATAAATCAAAGGTGAAATGCATTGGTGAATAAGAGTCTTCTACAGTCGAGAGAAAAAGAATTAAAACTTTCTATGTTGGAAGTAAAAATGTAAATGCACAGTTGGGATTTACAGGCAGTGAAATGTGAAATGTGAAATAAAATGGTGAATGCACATCTAGATAAATGAAGATGGAGTTGTAGGTTGACTACTATTAACAATAGCTTGACATTTCCAACATCCATGGAAGTTGCAAAACGTAGGACTAGAAGTTGCAGAACACAGGACTCAAATGGTGGAGGCATCAAAATTAGGGCATCTTCTGCTCTTATTGTGCACTGCCAATTGATATTTAGATTTTCCAAATATATCCGCGATGAGCGATGAGATGGGCTACATAGTTATTATCGAGCATCGCTAATTGGTATTTTTTTTTTCAAATATATTAGCGATTGGCGAGATAGGGTTGACCTATTCCATAATGTATGTACGATGAGCGATGAAAATGCTTGCCAAATTTGGGTAAATGTGGTGGGCCCGGATGTTGCTGGAAATAAATGAGAGGGTAAATTAAATGATTTCACAAATGAAATTTTATTTGTTGATGGGAAAATAAAAGTCAAATATATGTGCATGGGTGATAAAATTTTACCCGAGTGAAACACAATCAAAAGTTTCTTTGCTAGAGAATTAAGAAACAAAGGCCCAAGTAAAATATTTTATTGCCTGATAAAATCAAATATCATCATCGGTAATAAGTTTCTATTTTGCACATCAAATTGGAGATGTGCGATAAAAGCTTGAAAGGCATGGAGTAGTTAAAAGGCATGGGTGTAAAATATTTTTTTTAGCCGGATAAAGTAAAGACTTTGGTTTTAAAGTAAAATTAATATTTTACTTTGCTGATGAAATAAAATAAAAGAGACACGGGATATTATATACACAGGTAAATGTGTTTTTTATAGCACAAAAGGAAAGAATGAGAGTTTCCTTTCAGTGGTAGTATAATATTTTCACCTATAGAGCAAAATAGAGGCTTAGAGCTACAAATAAAAGGGTAAATGAACAGGGGAGATGGAGATTTTTGTAGTGAAAGTTTTTTCACAACTAACTGAATATTCTCTACAACAAGATATTTTTCAACGTGGGTAAAGAGAAAATGAAGACAAATGATGAGTTTTCCAGAAAGGGAATATTTTCAGTTGCAGGGCAAAGGCAAGATGCATGAATCAAAGAGCATATTGGAACTTCTTTAGGGGTTGTTAAAGATCAAGGGAGCTGAAGGTGCCTGGTGTCTTTCACAGATGGATTTTAAGGTCTCTTCTTCATCTATATCTTCTTTCTTCTTCTCTTTTGTACATGTTCTGAAATTTTGAATTAGGTGAATAAGGTAGAATAGTGTTGAGTTTGAGTTGTAAAGAGAGTATGTAAATTGTAATAGCTGGGTTTTATGAGAAAATGTTAGCCAATTTGTGCAACATTATATTATTGTTGTAAAGTTGTCTCTATATTTGTATGCTTTTGATTATATGAATTCAATATATCAAGGATTGTTTGAGTTTTTCGTCACAACTTTCTTGCACGATTGTGTTATTTGGCCATGGTTATCTTTCAAGTAAAGAGTTAAATTACTTTGATCAGATAAGTATAATATTGAGTGCACAAATGGGATTTGTAAGTAGAAATTTATGACAAATGTGAGTGGGTTTGTTAATGTAAGGCATTAACATGTTTTAAATCCATTGGTTGAACTTAATTTTCTAATAGGATCTCTGTTGTGGTTTTATATTTGACTCCATGGTCCATGATTAGGCACTGATTTATCGAAAAGCCTAAGACAAAATAAAAAACAAATCAAATCATTTAAATATCTGTTACTTTGTTCCTTTTTCTTGTTGTTTAAGTTATTTATGTTCCTTGTATCTTCATGGTGTTTGAAAGAGTATAGAGGCTGAATTTGGGAGAACTTTACTTGTTAACCCTCTATGTGTTTGAGATGAAGATATCTAAATTATTTATTCTTAGTAATGTTCAATGCAAGTGGGATTATGCTTGAACCTGGTAGAATACAAATACCTATCATTCATATACCTGAGAACTATCCAATTTCATAGGTTTGTAGTTTGTTGTTTGGCATATGCTTTTCATGCATTCAGGCCTAAAATTGAGAGCACCCTCCTGAGTCATGTGGAGCTCAAAGTGTAGAAGGCTTTCATAGCCTTGTTCATTAGATTTTCTTGTCTTCAACCTGTTGATAGTGCATATTCCTTGTCCTAAATCTGTAATCCCCTGGTTTAGGCATTTTAATTCTCCTTAGGGTTGAAGGTTGCAAGAAAAATAACCAATAAGTTCAAGGAACCAAAAAAATGCCAATTATGACACAGTCAAACACGATTACAACACTATCATCCTTAATGTGAGTCCCTTTGATGGTTGCATTGCCACTATTACCATAAACAAGCTGAGTTAAAAATGTGTTGCTACTGTTGGCATATGGTTCTAGTGTTGTCATTGATGGAAATTGAAGTCATTTACATGGTCCGCAAATCAACATCCAATCATACCGGCAGATAAAGTGAAATACTATGTGTTATTGGCATAATACTTGAAGAACAGGGTATCCGGTCAGTTAGTTAATCTATCTACTTCACCGAATCATCGTTTTAAGTTGTGGATCCTTGGGATTTCTTATTGAGCATGCACATTATCTTATTACTAAATTTTATGGTGTTGCATTTGTCGTTGTACGAGCTTGGAGGTTCAGTAGGATGTTTTCTGTCTATTTGTTCATTGTAGCCGACTCAGTGAATGTGACACATTGTGGATGTGTAAAGTGAAATTATTTAAGATGTTTTTATGTTCAAATATTTAATTATGGGTCCCAGTTATAGTTTGGCCGACGGTGTTAGATCCACATTGAAAATTTGGGCCGACAGTTGATAATATTTCCAAGTTTTATTAAGACTAACCTATAGTGATTTATTTCTAGATGTAGATATATATAAGAGATTCAATATATCATTTGGGATGTGAAAAAAAGAAGTGTGGTGGTGAGTTGTGATCATTAGAAAGAGCGATTAGGCGATTATGCATAGTTTCACTTGTGCATTAAGATTTTTGTAGTGCGAGTTGTGCAAAGCAGAGTAGAATTGTTGAATCAATTAGAAGGACAACAAATTATCTACAAAACTTAATTAGAACTGTAATTAGACATTGTGGATGCTATTTCATCAGTTCACTCATTTGGATCTATTTCAAATCATTGTAGGGTAGTGAGCCCATCCTTTTGAGTAGTGAGCTCTAGGAAGTGAGCCTAAATGCAAGTGCATTCCCATTTTTTACTTCTTATTTTGGGTATACTCATATTATATTGTGGATTGGCCATCCACCGTGTTTTTTCCCCTAACATGGTTTCCACGTAAAAATTATGGTGTTATGGTGTTGTTATTATTTTATTTCTATTGATGCATGTTTCTTTTGTCGAATGGTTAACTAAGTTAAATGATAGAATAATAAAGTTGAATTTTTGCACAACACTGATTCACCCCCTCCCCCCTCTCAGTGTTGCTTGTTTCCAACAATTGGTATCAGATCTAGTTCCTCAAAAGAAGTCTTATAGCTTGGGGAGATGTTGGAAGGTGTTTTTGAATGGATACAAGTAGTCTTCAACATCAACTTATGGTGGCCCTTGATGATCTAGACTAGTCAAAATTTGAGAACTGGGAACTGCAAGAAAATATTGAGAACGCAGAAAAGTTCATTTAGTCATTAAAAGACAAAATCAATGAATCAAGGGAGAAAATAAAGGAATTATGTGGTCAAATCAAACAAAAGAACAAAAGCATGGAAGATGAACAACTCATTCTGGCTCTAAAAGAGAAAACAAAAGAATGTGAAATTTTTTCCAAAGAGAATGTTTTCTTGAAGTGTGAGATGGAATCTATCATGATGAGAATGACCAAGGAGATTGATGACAAAAAGAAGAATGAAGAAAATATTGCATAGTTTTTGAAAGGAAATTCATAACAATGTATCCAACTAGATAATGAATTGGAGCAATCCAAGAACAATGAAGAAGTGCTTGAAAATCAACTTGATGATCTCAGAGATGAAATTGCTATTGTAAATGAGTATAAGGAGAAATTCAAAGCAAGCTCAACCAAACTTTATGAAATGATTAAAGGATAGAGGACTGATGGTGATAGATGAGGTCTTGGATATGAAGAAGCAAAAAGTTCTAGATTTGGACAAAGGAACTTTAGACAAAGGAACTCCAAACAAGGAATATTCAGACAAGGAAGTCAGATGAAAGGAGCCAAAAGAAATCTGGTAAGGAAACTAAATGCTCAAAGATTTAATGGATATTGTTATGTTTGCAACAAATTTGGTCATATGGCTTCTCAGTGCACGAGTAGGGTGAGCACAAGAAGACCATCATTCTCAGGTCAGTGTTTCAATTGCTATAAGTATGGTCATAAGTCAAGTGAATGCAAAATTGTGATGAATAAATTTCATAGAGATATCAAATGCTATGCATGCAATAGATTTGGACATATTTCTAATAAATGTAGATCGAGTCAAAGCTAGTGGAATAGTTGGCCTGGACAGAGAAGTGTTGTGTGCTACAATTGCAACAAATTTGGCCACATCATTGGATTTTGTTGGAATAGAAGAGGTCTGGTAAAATAGAACATGCAACAGGATGTTAAAGGAAAAGGAAAAGTCACTACTGATGTGATTAGGAATCAAATGTAGAAGAAATGGGTGAAGAAGAATCCCTCTATAGAAGGAAATGGGCCTGCACCAGAAGCAACTTTTGGTAATTCCTCAGGAAATTAATTTTAGGTCTTTGGCATAGGGGGAGCTATCAAGAAAAACTCTTAAACCCCCCTCTAGAAAGTGAATGATACTAGAATCCGAATGTGTCCAGTAGGAGAGTTGATGCTTTTCAGATGTTGTGAAATGAATTAAAGGCATTAGTGAAGTATATTGGGGATCTGCATAAGAGTCATCTATCTTGGTTCCTGAGAGGAAGGGAACTAGATGAGTTAGGGAAAGGGCATTTATTGGAAAATAAAGGAGTTAGGTATGTGGACAATAAAAGGAATGACTTCAACCCTCATTTTCCATATTACATTTGGAGAAAAGTGGTTTGGAGAGCTTCGAAGTGATCATTGCAAATTTATGGAGAGAATCAAGCATAAGGAGAATCTACAATCAAATTCGGTTTTTGTCCCCAAAAGGTATTTATTGAAAACCTGTAAATTTGTGTGATTGCAATCATGTCTACTCCTCTGGTAGTTGAAGTTAAGGATAGGTTGCATCCAAATTTCAAATGGCATCCATATAAGTTCATAGATACAGATCCCTTAGGTGCATTTTCATCAGTGTCATATGGAGTCCTGCATATTGAGGATATTAGGGCTTATGTGCATGCAAACATTGAAGATTTGGGAACCTCTCATTTGATGGATTTGTACTCTCATCATATAATTCAAGAAGATTATACTGTGAAACTAGAATTTAAAACCCTAGAAGATAAGAAATTTGTGCAATTTGTGAAATTCCCCATATTTGAAGAAGATGAATGGGTTTGATATATGTTGAGCCATGTCCATGATGAATTCATGTGGTTGGATGTGCCATTAAAAATAGCAAAAGAAGCTATATGTGCAGTTACAGGACTAAATTCCACTGGTGGACTTCCAATTTTGAAGTCTATGAAGAATGATAAGGTTACTAATGCGACAGGCTTGAAATGGGACAGAAGGGCAATGATGATAGATGATATTGCCATAGTGGATGTAAAATTTGCATCAATGGTTATCGGCTATAATATTTATCACTCAAGTCAGGACAATTCAGTATCTGGCACAATTATCTATGCAACATATGAAATGGTTAAACATAATGTAGACTATGATTTATGTGAACTGCTCAGAAGCCAGTTATTCATGAATTTGGGAAAAATCAAGAAGGATAAGAAGAACATATTCAAATATGGTAACTTGCTGATATGTTTGTTTTTCTACTTCTCAGGTGAGGTACCGGGAGTTGGTAAAGTTCAATGGCGTAATGATATGTCAGTAGCTGTTTAGATATGGAATATGTTATGTGGACTAGGTGATCAACATACCCGCAATACAATCCTATGGGGACACTTTAAAAGTTTTCATAATTTGATGCACACTGGAGAAAGAATTCTTGCTTCAATAGTAGAGCAATACAAAGACACTATTTGCTTCATGATAGACATTGACCAATGCTATATGGAAGCTACTGATCCTAGAATAGTTTGGATCATGCCTATGGGTTATGAAGTAGATGAGAACATTTTGAGGATGTATGCTGAACAATTGCTGAATTCACCATTGGATTAGGGAGAAGAAAGGTTTGGTACTTATGTAGAGAAAAGTTTTTAGGTTCATTCAGAATTGAAAAATCCCATGATAGTCAAAAGGGTAAGAAAAGAGACAGAAGTTTTTATAGAGTATGGGAATTCCTATACAAAAAATGAAAGAAGTGAGAAGGCAAAGAGATGATGCTGAAGCAGCTAAAAAGAAAGAAAAGGAAGAATCAACTGGTCTGGGAACATCTCTTGCTCACACTAGAAGTTCCCTTGCAGCTCAGTCAAATAAAGCTGAGGCTTCTAGAAAAAGGAAGAAGAATAAAAGCACAAGATCTTACAAAGTTGTGTCTATAGATGAAGAGGAAGAAACTAATTTAGAAGTAGTAAGAGAGATAAAGGCTATTGGTACATAGGCTGTCAAATTTAATAAGAGAAAATCATCAGGAAAAGGAGAAGCAAAGAAAAAGGCCAAAATTGACAAGCCCAGTATGTCTATTGAGGAAGTTAAGAATGCAGTGGTGAAAGATGGAAATTTCAAGCCACTCTGTGATTGGTATGAGACCTTTGATGAATTCGGTAAGACAATTATTGAAGAAGAAACAATAAAGCCTATGAATGTTTTCAATAAAGTCCTTGTTGAAATCATGTCTGGTTTTCCTACAAGTCTATATGATGCTTTGGAGTCTAGGAGGCTGAGTGCTAGATCAAAAGAAGAAAATATGAGGAAGAGAGTTCTTGCCAATTTGTGCCCAAAAATGACAATTGAAGAAATGGATTTATTCCTTGAAAAAGCTAAAAAGGAATTTAAGAGTAAAAAACGGGTAAATAAACTAATGATTGGTGAAACTAATGCTGTTGTCAGTGAAACTAAGGAAATTTTGGAAGAATTTTTTTCAAGGGATAAGATTAACATTGAGGAAATCAATACTGAAAATGTTCAAGGAAATGAGGAAGTGAATATGGAGGTAAATGAATTAGAAGAGAATGTGAATGAGGAGAACATAAATGTATTTGATCCTCCAAAATTTGAGGATATTCTGACTTCTCCTAATGAGAAAAATACAAAGACACCTATGGTAACTAAGGTTCCTATTGAGGTGCTAGTTGAGGAAAAGGAGGTGCATACTGAAGAAGTTGAAATGTCTAAAGTCAATCCTGAATAAGAACCCAAGGTTGAAAAAGAAAATGTTCAAGGAATTAGAATAGAGGAAGTGAAGGAATCTCTATTGGAGCAACAAGAAGAGTCAAATCCTGAGTGGGATGAAAGCTCAATTAACCTATCTAATCTATATCCAATTCAGATGATGGTCACTAAAATTGCTCAAGCCAAAGAAAATGAGAAAATACTAAAATATCACATAGAGGACAGTGAACTACTAAAACTTGCATTTGAAGTTTTACATAAATTAATGCCTACTTATGTTTTGGACTCGTTAGGTTCCTCCTCCGGTGAGTTAAAGAAGCTAATAAACTATGTAGATTCTCATTTTGAATCTTTTGAGAAATATGCTTTGGTTAAAGTGAAAAAGGAGTTCAAGGAGAAGAGAGTTGGTAGCCTAAATGAATTGATTGCCAAAGACAAAGCTCTGTTAGGAACTTGCATGAAAAATATTCAAGGTACTATGTCTGAAGGAGGAAAAGTGTACAAATCTTGCTTGGTCTTGTCAAAATTTACTGAAGCAAATGAGAAGAAGGTGAAAGATATTGAACAACAGTTGGTCACTATTTCCAATACTTTTGAACCATTAGCCGGTAGTGTTTGTAAACAAGAAAGTAAGGTGATGTCCTTGCTCAACCAAACAAAGATTCTAAAACTTGAAAATGAAAGGATTATTGGCAGAGTATGTGAACTTAGGGGACTCATACGTCCAAATATTAAGATAATGGTAAATGCTCTGAAAGAAGCTAAAGATGCTATGGCTGCTCCTAATCTGGTAAGTCTCGAAGCAACAATTTTTTTGTCATATCTACTTTGTGGTCATATAACCATTTTGGAGAGTTTGAGAAGTGTCTGGGAATCAAACTTAAGTGGAATGAAGAATAACTTTGCATATACAGTCTTCAATTTTTTGTAAGTCTCAGGTTATGTTTGTACAACTTTGCAATTTTGGATTCCCCAATTTTGTCATTGATGTCAAAGGGGGAAAGAGTGTAGTGAAAAATGCCTTGAAATTCTTAGGGGGACTAGTATTCTGAATTTTGGCAGTGTACTTACTAGTTTTGACACTTAGTCATTTTTCACTAAGTGTTGCCATCAATTCCAAAGGGGGAGATTGTTGGCATATGGATTCTAGTGTTGTCATTGATGGAAATTGAAGTCATTTCCATGGTCCTCAAATCAACATCCAATCATACCAGTAGATAAAGTGAAATACGGTGTGTTACCGACAAAATACTTGAAGAATAGGGTATCCGGTTAGTCAGTTAATCTGTTTACTTCACCGGATCATCATTTTCAGTTGTGGATCCCCGAGATTGCTTGTTGAGCATGTACGCTATCTTATTACTAAATTTTATCCTGTTGCATTAGTTGTTGTACGAGCTTGGAGGTCTGGTAGGATGTTTTTTGTCTATTTGTTCATTGTAGCTGACTCAGTGAATGTGACGCGTTATGGATGTGTAAAGTGAAATTATTTAAAATGTTTTTATGTTCAAATATTTAATTATGGGTCCCAACTATAGTCTAAGTGACGGTGTTAGATCCACATTGAAAATTTGGGCCGACAATTGATAATATTTCCAAGTTTTATTAAGATCGACCTATAGCGATTTTATTTCTAGATGTGAATATATATAAGAGAATCGATATATCATTTGGGATGCAAAAAAAAGAAGTGTGGTGGCGAGTTGCGATCATCAGAAAGATCGATTAGGAAATTATGCACAGTTTCACTTATGCATTAAGTTTTTTGAAGTGTGAGTTATGCAGAGCAGAGCAGAATTGTTGAATCAGTCAGAAGGACAACATATTATCTATAGAACTTAATTGGAACTGTAATAAGGCATTATGGATACTATTTCGTTAGTTCATCTTTTGGATCTATTCCAAATCATTTTAGAGCAGTGAGCTCTAGGAAGTGAGCCTAAATGCAAGTGCATTCCCATTTTGTACTTCTCATTTTGGGTATACTCATATTATATTGTGGATTGGCCATCCATCGTGGTTTTCCCCCTAACAGGGTTTCCATGTAAAATTTTTGGTGTTATGGTGTTGTGATTATTTTCTTTTTGTTGATGCATGTTTCTTTTTTTGAATGGTTAAGTAAGTTAAATGATAGGATAATAAAGTTCAATCTTTGCACAACACTGATTCACCCCCCCTCTTAGTGTTGCTTGTTTCCAATAGTTATTACCTGTCGAACCAAGATAACTATTCCAGGACCTCCATCTAACTCATAGCCAAAAGGTCAATATAATCTCCTTGATCAGCTAGGAAAAACCCCCACACAAATTTCTATCTTGGAGCTCCTTTGCATATCCCCACAACACAAAGCCATCCTTGACAAAGCATTACAAGAAACGTATATTCCTGCTAACCTAGATGTCAATGAATTTTAGGCCATGGTTGTTGGAATATGTGCCTCAATTCTTACTAACATGAAACTCCTGAAGGGAAAAGTCATTGTGACAGTGTTCATGTCTGGGTGACTAACAGTTCTGATGCTCTTGAAATGATCCTATCATTGTGATAGGGTTGAAGTCTTGCCGAAAAATTCTATCGCTGTGACTTTGTGTTTTCAGCATGACCTTTTGGCGATTGGAAGAACTCTAGGCGACAGTTGATCTCATCGGTGTAACTCTCGGGTTGCGGGGAGATGTCTCAGCAAAAGTCTTGAGTCTTACAGACAGATGTATTTGAGCTAACTTTGGAAGCTCGATGAAACGTCACGGCGACAGTCTCATGTCTTGCCAATAGAAGCCTTCGGTAAAGCGTAGTGAGCTCGGAGAAACGTCACAGCGACAAACACAAGTCTTGGCAATCTGTAGAATATCTTGTCGATGTCGGGCTATCATATGGTTATCGAGATATCTCAATAGCTTCATTATGATGTCCCAGCGACATTAAAATGTCTTGCCCATGATGAGATGCTTTCGATATAGGTCTTGCCGAATGGTAGTCGTCAGTGTGACTGAGGGCTTCGATATGAAGTCTTGGTGAAGACAATAAGTTTTTCCGACTCGTCAAAGGCTTCGGTGTAGCACAAGGAACTCGACAGAAAATCTTGGCGAAGACATAGTGTTTTTCCGGTAGACTGTTTGCTCGCTGTGACTGGTGAATTCGCTATGTGTCTTGCCAATAAGGGAAATCTTTGTTGACAGGATCGTATTGGACATCGATGGTTTTGTTATGACCTGTTACAGTCATTATAGCATCTTGCCAACTCGAGGAAGCTATAGCGATGACGTTAGAGAAACTCTGTGGCATCGGGGAGACACTGTGTGTGTCTCACCGATATGCTAACAGAGTTGAATGCTCTTGACTGGTCTGATCATCCTATGTGGAGCATCGTGGGCCAATCATAGGAAGCAGTTTTCAAACATGACGTCAGTAGATTTTATGCATCAGTTGCAATGCTGGAAAAAATTGCATGCAGGGAAAAATCAGGACTCGAATGGAAACTGTCTTTGGTTGGAAATGGTGGATAAGAATGCATAGTTGGAAAATTAGAATGAGATTGTTTTAAAGCAAATCAATTCGGTTGAGAAAGTGACGATGAGTTTATCGAATTGGAGAGAGATTTTCTGAGAGAGTTTTTGAATAGTGAATGGAGAAGCTATTGAGATGAACACTAGAAAGTTGTCTTTTTGATTGTATGTAATTTTGTTACTGTAATACAAAGAGATATAGCTTGGTGTGGTGGGTTTTTTCCTGAAAGGGTTTCCCACGTAAATTCTGTTGTTTCAGTTGTCTTTGTGTATTTGCTCTATTTCTGTTATTCCTTCATGTGTGTCTTAATTAGATTGTAATTTGAAAAATTAATAGCCCTATATTGCATTCTCCCCTGTGGTTTGACGTTAGGAAAGTTGTTTCCGCACCTATGCTTTCCTTACAATGGTTGGATGCCTAACTATGTTGCACCATGTCACCTTCTCTGAACAAGACTTTTTTGCACAAAAATTTGATCATAATGATCCCCTACACCTAGACGTATGCGTTAATAAACACAAGATAAAATGAGTCCTAGTAGACAGTGGAGTAGGTTTGAATATTTGCTCACTAAAATTGGTGAAAGAATTGGGATACTCTAAGAATTGTATTGACCAAACCAAGAGAATTGTAATCAAAGCTTATGATGATGTTGAGCATTTATTCAAAGGCATAATTTCACTTCCTTTGAGAGTTGGTCCAACAATATAGGACATAGTATTTCATGTCTTGGATCTAGATTTGTATTATAATCTTCTCCTTGGCTGGCCATGGATTCATGCCATGAGGGCTATTCCATCCACCTACCACCAATGCCTCAAGTTCCCACACAATGACACTAAAATCACTATTCTAGGTGTCTATCATTTAAGAGGCCTCACCTTCCACTTCATCCACCACTCCATCCCACTACATTGATCCATTCACTCTTGTAAAATTATCTACCCCATTCACCACACCTTCCATTCCCAAAATCTAGATCCAGGAGAGAGGATGCAGAGAATATAACATGAAGAGTCTCTTTTTCATTAGAAAATTACCTAAATCATTGAAGTCATATGGAAAACCACATCCCTTGTAGCCCAAAGAAATTGTCAATTGAGTAGTATCCAAAAGGGTTCCAAATAATGAAGCAACAAGGATATGATGGACATAGTGGTCTTGGCCTAAATAAACAAGGAATGATGGAACCCTTGCAACCTCTAAGATAATAAAAAATCAAGGGCTAGGGTTCGTACTAGTAAAAGTGACTATCTCTAGGGTATCGAATTATCCTCAAGTGTAGCTGCTAATGCTTTAGATGAGATTGAGACATACGAGGACCCTTGGGATTATGATGCCAATTCCAATGAATATGAATGGGATTCCCTATACTCCACTATTTTCATGGACCTTGATAAACTGTTTGGAGTATTTGATGAGCCTCCCCTAGAAAAACAATTTAGTCAAATGCTTACAATTAATCCCTTGCCAAGCTTGCTAAGTCCCCATCCAAAAGCCCCTTTGAAAAGAGAAGAGTGGATCAAAAACTTTTGGGAAAACATTGATTTTTCCTATTAGGAACCTAATGACTCTACTTCTATCTTTACCCTATCTACCTACACTATGACTCTTGATAGTATTGATGATGGCTTACCTCTTGTCTACACTCAACTCATAGATTGGGATCAACAAGGACCACCAAGTTTGGAAATTTTTGAGAATGACAAAGCCATTGTTGAGTTCATGGGACTTCATGAGGAAATATTGAGGGGGGATCATACAGTTGGATTTTCCATAGAACTCAATTATGAAACATACTTTGGTGAGGCCATCCTGTCCTGTAGTCGCAAAAGTGAAAATGAAAAAAGTAAAAATAAAAATAATAGGTCTTCAAGTGAAAATTGAAAGGCGTCTATTGACCACAAAAAAGTAAAAATAAAGGACATATCCAAAGGTGAAAACCTCTCTAAGGTGCCCGAGGATGGAGGACTGAACTGTCTCCCTATAGATCGAGAGAGATCATCATTGCTTATAGAAGAAATAGAAGATGTAAACATTGGTACACAAGACAATTCCAGAATCATACAATTAGTAACATCTTTGACCATCAAGGAAAAGCTTGAGTTTATAGCATTCTTTTCAAAAAAACAAGTCAATTTCACATGGTCGTATGTTGATATGCTTGGATTGGACCTCACACTTGTCTTGCATCACTTTCCACTACTACCAAATGTTAAGCCATACAAAAAAAAGTTGAGGAAAATGCACCCCTAGATCACTCCTTGTCAAGGTGGAATTGAAGAAGCTCTTGGACATTGGATTCATTCACTCGATTGATTATGTAGATTGGATATAAAAAATTGTCCCTATCACCAAACCCAATGGTCAAATTAGAGTTTGTACAAATTTCAAAGACCTCAACAAAGCTTTTCCCAAAGATGATTTTCCTCTACCAAACATTGACATCATAGTAGACCTAATTGTTGGATATGAAATGTTATCACTTATGGATGGATTCTCAAGTTATAATCATATAAGAATCACCACTGAAGATCAACCAAAGACAACTTTCACATGTGCTTGGGGAACTTTCTGTTGGAATGTCATGCCATTTGGGCTTAAAAATGCTAGGGATACCTATCAGAGAGCCATGACCACTATTTTTCATGACTATATGCATGTACTTATGAAAGAATATGTTGATGATATTCTCTCTAAATCTCTAGAATGAAGTGGACACTTAGCAGTATTAGACAATATTTTCACCTGACTTGAAAAGTACCAACTTAGGCTAAATCCAAAGACATGTGTTTTCGGGGTCCAATAAGGAAAACTCCTAGGATATATTGTCTCTCGCAGAGGAATAAAAGTTGATCCCACCAAAATAAAGCTCTCTTGGACATGCCAACACCAACCAATATTAGTTAAGGACATTACAAGGAATATTACAATCAATTGGCAGGTTCAATGCTCAGCTAGCAGACATGATCCATCTATTCCAACATCTGTTATGCAAAGGAATTCCCTTTAATTGGAAAGAAAAATGCCAAGAAGCATTCGATAAAATCAATAATTATCTATTAACTCACCAATTCTCATGCCTCTAATTGAAGGAAGACATTTGATACTATATGTGACAACAACTACATCAACACTAGGGGAATTGTTAGCACAGAATGACAATGATGGCAAAGAACGAGCAATTTATTATATTAGTCACACCTTAGTTGGATATGAATTGAACTATAGCCCTATTGAATGGTAATTTCTAGCAATGGTATTTTCAACATAGAAATTGAGACACTACATGCTAAATCACAAGACAAAATTTATTGCCAAAATTGATCCTTTGAAATACCTTCTCAACAAAGCAGCTCTAGCAAGAAGACTAGCTAAGTGGGTTATGATCCTAAATGAATATGAAATTGAGTACATTGATCAAAAAGAAATAAAGGGACAAGTGATAGCTGATCAACTCGTAGATGCACCAGTGAAAGCAGACCATCCTTTGATATTCGATTTCTCAGATGAATCAATCTTTGTTCTAGAAACACCAACAACATGGAAATTGTATTTTGATGGATCCTACATGAGTCATTGTTTAGGAGCTGGTATTTTGTTCATCACACCTCAAGGAGATTCCATTCCCAAGTAATTACGAATAACATTTCCATGCACAAATAACATGGATGAGTATGAAGCATTATTGACAGGACTCTGAATGGCAATAAAATGGAAAATTAAGGAACTTCAAGTTTATGGAAATTCTTAGTTAGTGATTAAGCAAGTTAATGATGATTATGACACCAAGGATGGGAAATTGATTCCCTACAAGCACATGGTAGACAGATTCATAATATACTATGATAATATTTCCTTTGAGCGAATACCAAGAATCTAAAACAAGGCAACTAACGCAATGGCTATAATCAGATCTCTCTTGGACATTCCTAATAATGCTTCACAATATGAGTTCTTGGTAGAACAACTATTGATCCCTGTGTTTGATGTCCCTAAAACTGAACTTGTGTGTGAACTTCTTGGTCTTGAATCTCCTTGGTAAAAAGACATATATGCCTATTTACATGACCAAATTACCCCTCCAGACTTGTCCCTTAACCAACACAAAACCTTTATCTAACAAGCATCCAAATATGCCATTATCAGAGATACCCTTTGTCGCTTTAGACTCTCGATAGTTCCCTCCTTTGATGTCTTGAATCAAATGAAGTATAAACAACCTTACAAGAGGTACACAACAGTATATGTGGAGCTCACTATGCTAGTCTGGACTTAGCCAAAAATCTCATGAGAACGAGATATTATTGGCCTAAAATGGAACGTGATGCTTATAATTTTGTGAAGAAATGTCACCAATGCTAGATTCATGGAGATCTTATACATGCACCAGCTCAGGAACTAGAGCCACTTACTTCACCATGGCCATTTTCTCAGTGGGGAATCGACCTCATAGGAAAGATCCATCCCACCTCTGCTAATGGAAATAAGTTTATCCTTGTCGCTATTGAGTACTTTACAAAATGGATCGAAGCCATCCCACTGAATTACATTACTGGAAAGTAGATAGCCAAGTTCATCCTAAATTATATCATTTGTCGCTATGGTATCTTGTAGTCCATTATTATAGAAAATGGTTTCCCTTTTAAGAACTAGGATGTCTGTGAGATTTTTAAAAAATTCCATGTTCAACACCACTTTGCTACTCCGTATTACCCCCAAGGTAATGGAAAAGCCGAGGCATCTAATAAGACTATCCTAAAATCTTAAAGAAGACTGTCAATGACATTGGTCGTGACTGGCACCTACAACTCAATCCTGCTTTATGGGCCTATCATAGTAGTTCCCACTCTCCTATATGAGCCACACCATATTCCCTTGTCTATGGATCCAAAGCCATACTTTCTATAGAGGTCAATTTACCATCCCTTCAAGTCTCTATGCAAGGCTTGATTGATTAGGAAGAATACCTTGTATCCTGTCTACATGAGCTAGAGTTACTGGATGAAAAGAGAGAATGCTTTGACACATTTGCAAGCATATCAAAATCATCTTTGACACAACTAAAATAAGAAGGTTTGACCCAAAAGCTTTCACATTGGTGACTTAGTCCTGAAAGAAAATATGAAGAATCAAGCAGAATGGGAGAAACCCAAAAAGTTTGAACCTAATTGTTTGGGACCTTACATCATCACAACATCATATGGATCAGGTTCTTATTATATTTCTACCCTAAAGGAGAAAGATTGTACAAAACTATCAACAACATGCATCTTCACAAGTACTACACTTGATTCTCAGAGTATCCCCTTTAAAAAGTCAAAAATAAAAAAAATAAAAAAAATAGTCACCTTGATGAAAACTTGGCAAATAGGCATCTTGGTGACAACAAAAAAATAAAAAAATGGAAAAAATTAAAAAATAGTAAAGAGAAATAATTCGTCCAAAAGTGAAAACCACTTCGGTGGCGCTTTAGATAAGAACCATGGTGAAAACCTGGAAAATAGGCACTGTGTGTAGTCAGGCTATGCTCCTCCGTCTACTGTCACTCCATTTGGTCTTCCATCCTTCTTCTCATCTATTCGAACATGTCACTCACTCATAATAAAGCTTCGTCATCCTTCCAGGGCCTGAGAACCATTGACATTTAGCATCCTTTTCCTTCGTGATCATCCTTTGCATTCACCACTTCCCCTTAGAATAATACAATGATCCTATACTTGACTAGGGGAAATTCCTTGAACTACATCTTCATGCAAAGATAACACGTGGGATCATCCTTTTCAAAACATCAAAATCCAAAAAAATCATAAAACATCAAAATCCAAAAACATCAGAAAATATCAAAAATTCCAAAAACAGAGTCAGAGTATGAGTCTGAGTTTGAGTTAGTTTGTATTAGTAGGGTCGAGCTACATTTTCTCTGTACATTTGCTACATAGGAAAGGCTCATCCTAAATGTTCCCCCAAGACATTAGGTCATTCCATTTAGGCTTGTCCGAATAAAATCATAACTCAGTCTTTTGTCAAAATAAGGAAAAGCCAAGTTGGGTAAAACTACAAGGTCTCTACATGTATAATGTAGGAAAGACCATCAATCAATGAGCTCTTGAGGCCACCTAGGTTAGTCCTTTAAGGTTTGTCGAGTCTCGTAAATCATCATTCAAATCAAATCATGAATCAACATACAAACATAACCAACAAAATCGTTCATCTTCAATCAGTCAATTATCTTATCATCAATCAATCGATCAGGCCATTGATCTTATTAGAATGGGGCATTATGTCATTTGTCCCATTCAGTCCTATCTCTTGTCTTTTATCAGGATGCATCCTTCTTGAGATTAGACTTTGTCTTTTGTCAATCTAGTCATTAACCTTAAGCAGGATGTATCTTTCTTGCAATTAGGACTCAACACTAGTCACTTAGTCAACTTTATCAGATGTGTTTCTTGCCTCCAACAGGATATTTCTTTCCTAAAAATAGGCATCGTCACATCACTTGGTCATACCAATCAATCTTTGTCAAAAAATCAATCAGTCATGTCAATCTTGTCAAATAATCTTTCCTTAATCAGGAGGTGTCCCTCCTAAAACTAGGCATAATCATTAGCAAATTTTCAACCTTTTTCAACCTCTCAATCAATCCTTGTCAACCTACCAATTTGATTGGAAAACACTATCTCTCTTTGGCAAACACTTTGTTGGTCTGGGTTTGTCTTATCTTTTTGATTGGTCTTTGGTCATGTTATTGGTTACCTCGAGGATGTCCTATTAAGGGATTTAGAGGGACGATGATGGATCATGACCTCTTTTCTTTGCTTGTTGTTTGTGGTTTGTCTTGGCAAAAAGACTAGGATAATTGGGTCCTTAGTATGAGTCGGGGCATTCCTTGTATTTTGACTAATTTTCTCTCACAAATGGTCACCTTTCACACCTTGGTCTATGTCATACCATGGTGTTTGTGTTCCATTTGTGACAATTTTGATTCCCAATTATGATAAATATAAAAGTATGAAAGTTGGTCCCTTATTACCTCCTGTCTAACTTTCCATCTCCATCTTCTTTTCCTTTTTCTCGCTAACTTCCATCTCTTTCGTGGTAACATTTCTTCCATCTACATCTTGAAAGAGTCTTGTGAGACACAAAAACATCTTGCATACATAATCATGTTAGACAACATCATAAGAATACATCATCATCATAGATAGCATTATCATATTACGTCACATATATTTGCATAAGAAAATACAAAAACATAGAGATCAACCATATAGAATTAACATTAGCATATTAGTAATATTTTATTGCATTATACATTGCATCATAGAATCATATTCATCATAGAATCATATTCCATATCATATTGCATGTTACATCATGATCCATTATGTCACATAGCATTGTGTTTCACATCACATTGCACTACATTATGCTAGTTTTCACACATTGCATTTCACCTCACATTACATTCCATTCATATTACATCACATTAATAATATCATAACGTATCACATCACATCTTGTATTTAACATTCTAAATCATTACATTTTGCATTATCATATAAACATTCCATTGCATCAATACATTTTCATATCACATTGGACTTATCAAATCAGGTCATTTCTATTAGATTCATCATTCATACATTTCATAATAAACATTCATTATCATATATGCATCACACTATCATATAAAATGTATCCATAGCCATCATAAAAAGTATAAACATTTATAACATCCATAATCATAAATGCATCACATCATTATATCACATTGCATCTATCAAATTAGGTCATCCATACTGCATTAATCATCCATACATATCATCAAAGGCATAACATCCATAACATAGTCATAAAAAGCATAATAATAAAGCATATTAAACCATCATCACTTAATCATATAAAATGCATCAATAAACATCATAATCACAACATAATCATCTATAACATCACATGCCATCATCATAAAACTAAAAGCATAATCATATAACAATGCATATCATCAGCTGCCACCAAAATCATATCATATATATCTCTCAAAAAAATAATGTGTCACATGTACAATGTCATGAGGTATCATGTCCAATAAAAGTGGAGCTCGTAGGCTTGGTAATAAAAATATCAGTGTCCATATAACATGATAAATGAAAGGAGGCCCTAGCTTGAACTGCCCTAATCTCCTATCCCTGGGGCATCCTTGTCCTCCCTGTGTGGTGAATCCTTGGACCTATGCTCTATGGTAGAAGGCTTGTCATATGGAGTAGCTCGTCTAGCATCTGATGTCTCCCCCTCAAACCTGCTCTATGTCCACCTTCTGCGAGTCCCGTTGTATGATCTGCCCCATGATCCGCTATCAATATCTGAAAAGGAGGGCTCCTTCCTCTCTAGATGTACCACTCTCTTGTATAGATCTCTATAATACTGGATGGCCCTGCTAGCTCGAGAATACTCTCACACAACCTCCACAACAAACCCACTACATGTAGCCATAAAATTGATCATCTGCTAATATATTTTCTATTGGATAATCACTACTAGGTATCTCTCAACTTGGAATACATCCCTATTGGCCTTAAGAACATCCCTCTCAGTAGTCACAATCCTCAACTTGGCCTCTAATGCCTGCACACACGCTTGAAGGGTGACTATCCTCTGATATGCATTTCCCTCACCTCTTGTAGCCTCCTCATCTAGTCCCACCTCCTCGACCCCCATGATGATCCTCTCTAGGAGGACCCTCTCTGCCTCATCCATCTCCTCCTTAGCCTACTCCTCTTGTCCCCCCCTCCTCTTGCCTTAACCTCCATGGCCTCTGCCTTTGGATGTGCCACCTCTAATGCAAGCATCTTTGTGTGCTACTCTCCCTCCTGCCCTACCACCTCCACCATTACCCTCACCTCTGGCTAATCCTCCTCCATATCCTCATCCTCCTTGATAGGTGGTAGCTAATTGGCCTCCCATCATCCTCTATCTCTCCTCCTCCTATTACGGTCTCCTCCCCATCCTCCCCATCCTCCCCATCCATCTCCTCCATCATCCCCCCATCCTCCTCCATCCCCTCATCCATCATCTCCTCTCCCTCGACCCCTTTGACCCATATCTCCTTGTTGGCCTCTTAGGCCCCTACCCCTGTGCTCTACTGGCACTAGATGTTGTAGATCTATAAGCAGAATGATTATGTGTATCAACCACCAGGAATCATACTCTAGCATCATCCCTACATCGACATCCCCTCCTCTCCACTCCCAATCCAATGCCTGAAGGGAATCTATCTCCTACTCTACTGTAGTGATCAAATCTAAGGTCCCTAGGGATGCACCTCTCGCGAGGACCGTCCATACTCTATTGTACCAACTGGAACATCCTACCTCTCCTTGAACTATCTTTGAACCCTCTCCAGGAGATACATCTCAATAATATGTTGCATTTGTATAGTGCACCCAATGAGATATCTAGGCTGTCGACACCATGGAAAATGAACATCCTTCCTGATCCATAGGTCACATGTCCTATATGGTCTCCAAATGAAGTTGACCAATGTGTCAAATTCATGTATCTATTAACCCATATCACCAACATGTGTTTGTGTCAAAGCTCCCTGGTACAAATAGGAGTATGGAGCTCCCACTGCTAGTTGTCGAGCCACTGGAGGCCGAAACACTACTATGTGCTCCCAAGCCCATACTGGCAACAATGTCACCCCACAACTTAGGTTATGTCCTCTCATGTAAGCGATGTCATGAAACTGAAAGTAGAGCATGTCCAATAGACAGGGCCCCCACACATACACTGTCCTAAAGCGAACCATCGATATGAGCATCTCCCCCCAAACCATTGAGAAATCGTGTCCCCTGTGGTTGAGAATCATCACGCCTACTATCAATGTGCATAGAACACAGTCATACTTGTCATATGTCTCTGCCAGGGTTTCCCATTGGATCTCGTAACCCTAGATCCTGAGCTCTACATCATCATCACACTAATAGTACTCATACAATGCCTGTAGTCCTTGAGTAGGGTCATAGCATACTTGCTCACTGTGAATTAGTAACCATAGGATCTTATATACATCCTCGAGGGTGATTGTCACCTCCCTCGTCGGTAAATGGAATTTTCTCATCTCAGAGTGTCACCGCTCCACCAGTTTTGTCAACATCCCCCTGTTTGCCCTAATCATGGGCATATATGTAATGTAGAACAAGCCCAAGTCCAACAACTCCTGTCTCTCATCCTTGCCCAACTGGTCTCATAGTTAGAAAACATCTGGTCTTGACTCTCATGTATAAATCAAAGGTAGAAACTCCTAAAATCATCAAGCAAACCATTATGTCAATCTAAGACCCTCAATTGACCCATTGAACCTAAGTTAACTAAGTCAAAATTTCCTAGTTTGGGGAAAATTTTTAACCAGGAACTTGTGTCACAGTTTTTTCAAATGCATCACACATATTATCCATTGGCTCGCAACTACAATTGCATCACTCACCTCTCACATACATCATTTTGTACGACACATGTGTCACACCCAGTTGCTTGCATCATTCCCAACCACACGTGCAACACAAAAATTTGATTGCACCGCACAAGTTTGTGCGTCGCACTGCAACTACCCCTACCCTAACCCTAGTGCAATTGTGTCACGATGGGGTGATTGCAACAAACCGCTTATAATTTGCATCAAATGTGCACATAATTGCATTGCAAAATTCTATGATGCAATTTCCTGCTAAATTATTTCCTAACCTAAGTGCATGTAAAACAAAAAACTTAAAATTTGGGCTAGTAGTACATATCGAGGTGGGCGCTCCCTCAGGTCAGCAGTACCTCCAGATCCAATATGCGCATTGGGAGGAATCTGGAACTAGAGACATCTTCATTGGAAAATCACTCAGAGCTCTCACAATTCCTAAATTGAGAATGCACAAATGACCCTTTTTCAAACTCAAATTGCTATTTATAGGTTCAAAATTAGGGTTTTTCACCTAGATTGTCTATTGGAAGATCCTTTTGCTAACTTTGACCATGAATTTGACCCCTTCATCGACCTTGAAACTCAATCCCATCATCACCATTGGATTTTGGCCACCAATTTGTCTTATCAGGACAATTTTCCAATTTTTTTAAATTTTTTTTGAAAATTTGTAAAATTTCCCTGATGGGGCATACTTGTACCTTGACTCCACTGGGGTATCCTTTGACTGAATTTTCTTTGACATAACACAATGAATTGCATTATGTCAAAGAGGGCAAAATGTAGACACTAAAAATGTCCTAAGTCTGCGAGCATAATTTTTTCCTAGTCGTCGTCCTCTGATAATTAAATACCCTTAATTATTTGATTACCCTTGATCATATTACTTTATTAATTAAATAATTTTTAATTATTTAATTAATTCACTTTCTAATCTTTATTCTATCTAGATCAATTAAATAAATTTAATCACGTCGCTAACATCCCTTTCTTTAATAATTAAATAAAATATTATTTATTTAATTATTTGTCTTTCATCATTTAGTCTATAGTTAAATAATTATTATTAATTATTTATCTATTCATTTGTCTTTTGATTCTTCTATAGTTAAATAATTATCAAAATTATTTAATTATCCCTTGTCATTTTCTCCTCCATTAAATAATTAATCTAAGTTAATTATTTAATGTATTTTTTTCATTTTATCTCATTTAATTAAAATGGTTGAATAATCATTTTAATTAAATTCCCATTTCCTTTTTCCTCAAAATAAATAATTCAAATGAATTATTTATTCTCATCTTGGTCGAATATTCTTGTCTCATGAATTAATTATTTTCAATATTTAATTCATCCTTTTTCCTCCACTTGCTCATTCATCTCTGTCATAGTCATCTTTGTCATAGCCATTGGCATCATAGCAATCAATACCCCACCTCCTTTTGGTGCATCGATCCTCCACCGGTGATCTTGGCATCTTTCTAGAAGCTCAATCTTGATCGTCCATTTCGTAACCTCCCTCTCATGAATTCTTATCTGTCGATCTTGGAATCTTTCTAGAGGTTTAATCCCGTCCATCCATTCAAATGGCTACCTATAAAAGTAGCCTTCCTCCTTTTTTTCCTTAACAACCATTTTGTCTCCAAATTTCTACTTACTATTTGCAGGTTATTGCATAAGTCTACTTCAAATCTGAGGGCAAAGTTTGCAAAAGAAGAAATAGGAGAGACAAGAGAATGAAACAATTGAAATGGGGAGTGTTTTATTTTGATTGCTTTCATTTTTATTCCTTATTTGCTTGTATTCTCTTGTTTGGATGTGGTTTTTAGCTTAGAAGTGCTTTGGCTGTCACTTTACCTAGGCTAAACTATTTTACCCCATCTTACACAATAAAAATTTGAATTTTTTTAACATTTGACCAAAGGATTTTTTCCACACAAAAATTTAACTAGATGATGAGCAACATTCCTTAAGGATAACCCATTATTTATTTCTACTCTAGATATCCAAAACTCAAATTTTGACTATTTTTGTAAACCATCTACCGAGAATTTGAACTTTTAAAATCTCCCAATCCAATGTGTTTCAACTTGAAAACTTACCTCAATGTATTTAATGATGCCATCAATGCCTCTATAAAACCATTTTTTCCCATCATGAATGGTTTGCAAAATTTAATTATTTTTTGATTTCAACAAGGTCAAAATGAGTGTAGCAACATTGAACTTGTCAACAACATAGGTAAACAAATGTTTTCAATTGGGAAAATAGTTTGAAACTTAGGGTAATTGAATATGCTTACATAATTGGGTTATCTCAATGAGTTTTTGGCACAAATTTTAAAACTGGGTTGGCTCAAAATTCAGGAAACATAACTACAATTTTTTCTCTCAAAATTTGCAATACGTTTAACAAATGCTCAATGCACTTTTAATATATTCAACTAAAATAATAATATTTTCCTTGTATACTATACACACTCATTAATGAGGATTACTAACAATTTATTTGTAAACAATATAAAGGTTGATGGTGCTTTAAAAATTATCCAAACAAAATCACTAGTCACTCAAATACTCATTACCTAATCTTGAACGTATTCTTTTCCAAGCTTCCTCTTTTTAACCCTTACTTTGTGATAACTAGATCTTAAATATAATTTTATAAAATATTAAGCATATTTATGTTGATATAATAAGTCATCAATGTGTGTAAAAAGGTACCAATTCTATACCTCAATTTTTATTACCCTAATTTTATTCAATGCTTAGTATTCAACACACATCACCATGTTGGACATCTTTATTCAACACCACCACAATTGAAGAAGCACACAATAAAATATTGGGACATATAACTCCTTGTTCTAATAAACATTGCAATTGATCATTGGCCATTAAAATTAAAGAAAATAGATGACTCATTCCCTCCATATCTATGGTTGCCAACTAACCCTTTTTCATTGCCACTCTTACAAGGCCACAACCTTGGAGATTCATTGTGATTTTTCCAAAATGGAAGTTTTGAATTTCTTTCCTTCCTTCCAAATGTGTGTTGCTCAAATACTCTAGTAGTAGATTGTTGGTATGCATATAGATTTGGGTGCCCAATTGAAAGCTTTCCTTAATTGAATCAAAATTAGGGAATTTTTTTCTAAGGAATTATTTCAATCCCTTCAAGCTTGCCAATCCTCTCAAAAACCAATTCAATCAAAGGACATACAAATATTTATGAAATTACCATCATTCTTGAAGATCTTTTTTATCAAAAATAGATTTTCCAAGATTAAGCCCCATCCCTAGCTTAAAAAATAATCCCTTCACAAATGTGTGAGCATTATTCTTACCAAGATTTCTGCATCTTAGCATACCTTCTTGTAGTGTAGGAAAATGTACTCCTTTACATTTTCCGACTATGTTTGGGTCTCTTAATTAATTGGACTTAATTAAGCCTCTAATTGGCCCAATTATGCATCTAAAAGCCTAATTAATTGCAATTTATGAAAGGGGAATCAATATTTAATTAGTGCAATTATCATTTTTTAACACCCTAAAATGAATAGGTCCTGGAAATTTAGGTCAAGACCCATTCACCCTTGGGTGAATGGGTCCCCTTTAGTTGCTGAATTCAAAATTTTAATATGTTTTTGGAGGCCTTTTTATGATCCAAATTCAAATTTCAAATGTTGGCTTGTAATGTTTAATTTTTGGGAAATTAGAAAATTACCCATAAATGCAAGGTCTTTTTATCAATTCAAACTAGAGAATCAAGAGGTGAACTTAACAAGAGCAAATATTAGTGTCAAAGGTGTTCAAGAGAAATTTTCTCAGTCATTTGTTGCAACATTCAAGATCTCAAGCATCATGTCAAAGTTATCATCATTCATGCATGTTTTTGGAGCAAACATTGTGATGTAGGTTTCAAGCATTCAAGTCAAGATTCAAGCATCAAGATCAACATCCAATCAAGCCATTTCATGCAAGATCAAGACCTTGGAGAGATGTATTAGATTTCATTCCTTCAAGAATCTCAATTCAAGGGTTTGATGAGTTGCAACATAGAATTTTTTTATTCATCATTCCTTTCGTGTTTCATTATTTCATTTCAAGGTTTAATTACCAAAACAGTGTTTGACCAAGGAAAAATCCCATTCACCAAAAACAAATAATTTTTCCCCTTGTGTGTTTTGCAGATTTTATGTTGAAGAAGTATTGAAGATCTATCAAAAGAGAAAAAATGTAAAAGTTGTCAACATTGTCGTCAAGCCACTAAAACTCACTTTTAGAATTTAATTTCAAATTTTTGACTGTGAAACCCGAAGGAATTAGGAGTGTAGACCTAGGAGTAGAGAATTGTAAAAGTAGATTTTGAACCCTTGTAGCAAGACCCATTCGCCCTTGGGCGAATGAGTCCCAGGAGGACACTCAATACAAGCCTTTTGTGACAAGTGCATAAAATAACATCTTTCTTAGATCTACTGAAACTTTCTAGATTTGATTAGATTAAGGTTTAAATTAGATGTTTCATATGTTACATTGAATTATTGGATCCATTTGGTATTTTTCATCATCTCCCAAAAGTGTAGTTCAAGTCAATTTACCTTGTCCTCAGTCATAAGGAAAACAACAAGATCTCCATCAAGGTTGATTCACCTAAGGGTTGAAAGTAAATCTTGTCATATGGGATCTCTTTTTCCTAATGAAATAAGGAAGGAAAGTGTAGGTGCATACCCCCATTCAAAATCCATCACCCACATTTTCCCTTGTTTCACTTCTATAATCAACACCTATCCTTAGTGGATCCCCAATGACGAATCCATAGGTTGTAATGGATTCCCCTTTAAGTTCTATAAAATGATATGAGACATAGCTAGACCTAGCATTTTATAGGTCTATAATGAAGTCTATACTATTGGTTCATTGGGAGACATCATAAACAAAATACATATCAAATTCATGCATAAGGTAGGAGATTTCAAAGAGATATGCAATTAACAATTGATTACGCTATTGAATACTTCATACAATATCTAGAAAATTCTATTATACTCCACACTTATCATTTTCTTTCACTTATCATATGGTAAGAGTAAACATGTTTTATCAAAGGTCACTACATTCTTGATAATATCATTAATATTTGGAAAGGTATGAAATAAGCTCAATGCTCTCAATATTAGGCTCTTTTATCAAGATTGATTTTGTAAAAGCTTATGACTACATTGAATGGCCTTTAATTCTACCCATGATTCAAGTGATGGGTTTTGTTCCTAATTTCATCTAAATTTTTCAAATTATCTTTACAAATGCCTCTATCTACCTTACTTTCAATTGTCAACAATCCCCCTAATTAGGGATTTTTTCTCCATTAGACAATGTTTCCCTTTGGAATTAATACTCTATTTTTTGGCTATAAAAGGTTTTAGTAATCTCATATTCAATTGATCTGGGATTAAAGAGCTACAAATAATTTTCACTTTACTCCCAACCACAGATTTTACCCTGATCCAACAAAATTACATGGTTATGAATCTTAACCATTGAAATTACGAAAATTAGCATTCACTTGTTCTTATCCAAAATTAATAAAACATAAACTAATTTCTTAAATATTGTAATTAGAAACTCAAGAAATAAATACTGAAGAGAATTATAAAAGAGAAGAGAAGAAGAGAGATCACGAGCTTGATAACAGAGTTTTCTCAATTTGAGCTACATCTCTGGGTCCGCTTCTCAATGAGAAACCACTTTATTAATGATGCCAAGCAATTACGGCTTCTGTACATCACCCAAGCTTTAGTCCTGTACAAAATTTCTCACAATCTCTCTCACTATTACAATTTTGGTGTATAATAACACCTTGTAATTCTTCCTCTCAAAAATAAATCAAACCCTCCATTAGCATTATAATTCTCTCCAAAAATTCTTTCACAATTCTCCAATAATTTTCCATCACTTGGTTGCAAAATTAAGAACCTACACCCCATTTTTATACATAAGATATGTTATATGGGGTGTAACCTCCTTATTTAATAAATAACTCCCCATGAACAAATAAAACAATAACCCTCTTAAACAAAATAACTCCCTTTTAACAAAATTCCCTCTTTTACAATTCGTTTATAACCTCCCTTTAACATAAAAATCTTTAACCGATTATTTTAAGCCCCTTATCATAATTTGTTGAAATATGAGAAAGGTGGTTAAAGGGGTTAATTAGTTGAAATATAAGTTTACGGGCTTTATTTCTCTCCTTGTTTTATGGGAAGGAGGATTTTAAGGGATAAAATCCCACCAAATCCTCTCTTTTTTTTTTTTCTTTTAATTTTTAAACATACATGTTTTTTTAACAATATGGTTTAATCCATATTTATGCCACCTTTTTACAATAATGGCCTACCACGTGGAGAGGTGAGATGACGCCGAGTGTTAAGGGCTGATTGGCCATTGTGTTGACTGGACTAATGACAAGGTGTTGACTGGTCAACATATGTTGCCAACTTTGACCGCTTGTATCTTGTGCAAATGGACTCCATTTTCGACAAAACGAGTTGCATCGAAAAGCTCTTCGCAAGCTCTTTGTGATGATACCCCATTTGACCACCTTTGATGACTTCAATTTTTTTTCCCTTTTTTTGATCCCTCTGATTTAGCGGTTGACCAGAACTTTGACTACTCGCAACTTTTGCATACAGACTCCTTTTGAGCCTGTTCGAGTTGCATCAGTTTTGTGTCGGTGGGACCTACATAATGACACTGATTCTGAGAGATTTTGAGACTATGAAAATTTTAGGTTCTTCTAGATCCTCCTGGATCATTCCTCCCCATTGAGAAACTTTTGAACCTCTAAAAGGTCTATTTATGTATGAATTGAGCTAGGGCAATGTTGCCCCACTTGCCCAGTATCATCTATCCTTTCGTTCTACAACTTGTACATTTGACTCATCATAACAACAATCAAAACTGCACTGATATTGTTAAGTACATTAGCCATATACACATCCACATTCAATGTTGCCACTACCAAGCATACATTGTTGAAAAGTAGAAGCCTGAATAACAAAACTGAACTTGTAGACGAGAAAAAGAATGTACCAACATCAAACTTGTCTTTCATAACTGGAACAACCTTAGAATCATATATTCTTTTATGCAATGAAACTTCTTGTGGAATAGGCATAAGTGCCAAATTATTGCTTGCATTAACTACCCTTTCCAAATGTCCCGTTGTCACAAAAGACTTATTGGTCTTAATTGGATGAGAATGCACAATGTATTCAATTCCATCCTTATACAAGTGATATTGATTATGTTCCCTGTAGAAGATTTCTTTTCTATCATATAAGTATGTGCTACCCAACACAATTCCACAAATATCAAGTGGAACCACATCAAATTCAACCTCATCTATAAACTTAGATGTTATTGCAAATCTTAAATTGTATTTCTTAGTTACTCACAATCTGTTATCATTGCACACCCAACCTAATGGATAAGGTTTCTTATGTGGCTTTGTTTTCAATCCCAACTGTTTAACAACTTCTTCTGAAATTAGATTAACTTGGGACCCACTATCTATCAGTGTATCAATCTTAGAGTTCTTAGAAATCACCCTTATATGAAACAATTCACATCTTTTGCTATCTTTAGGAACAACACGACTTTTAGAAGTAGGACATGAAACATCAGTGGTAGAACCATTACTAATAAATTCTTTACCTTTCAAACCCACAATTGAAATCTTCGATTCATCACTAGATTCCATACCAAGGTCTTGCACGATATCTATGGACTTCTTCTTACCCTTTCGATCCTTGAACCACTTAGGCTTCTGATCAGGATGCAATTTCCAACATTTCACATCTTAGTGCCCTTGCTTTTGACAATGTGAACAAGTAGGCTTTTCACTTTCCTCTTTCTTCACAGTAGTTGTTTTCCTCTCCTTACCCTTCTTATTGCCTTCAATTGGAGGAACAAATTCCTTCTTTGAACTGAAACTTATGTTCCTTCCACCTAATTCAATATGGGTTTCTTGTACACACACTTCATCAAAGTTAGATGGATTAAACATCAATATTGTATGTTTCAAATGTGAATGCAAACCACCTATATAATTTAATAAAGTTTCTTGTGTATAAAGAGGAATTCCAAGAGTAAGTGCTTTCTTCCTAATCAACTGTGTATACTCTTGCATCGTTTGTCCTTTACCCTGTCTCAGATTTTTCCAATCCATAACAGCTTGTTGCATTTAACCCAAAGGATAAAACTATTTCTTTAAAGCAGAAGTAAATTCATACCAAGATGAAATGATTTTACTGTGCGTAGCAAGATCATCTTGAATCTTACTCTCCCACCAAACCAATGCAGTGCCTCCCATTCTAAGAGTAGCTAGCTGGATTTTGGAAGAATCATCCAAGATTTGTTGAACCCTGCAATACACTTTGATTTGCTTAAGCCAGTTATCCAATTTTTCTGCATCCAATTCACCATTATATAGGAAACTCAAATTTAACATCTAGTTTTAACAAAGGTGTATTAGCTTGCATAGGTTGTTTCTTCTTAGAAGAGTTAGACAAAGAAGAAGATGGGGATGGAGGTTCAGGAGGGTCACCACCACCTCCTACTCCTCTACCTTTGTCTTCTTGCAATGAGGATTTAGCTTCCTCCTTCTTTCTGTCCTTGTCTTCCTTTCTCTTCTTTCTTTCTTGCCTCTCTTGGAAAAGAACTTCCACCATTGACTTCATCTCAAGAAAAGCTTTCTGGAAATTTTTCTCATCAAGCTCTGTAGAACTTTGTTCAACTTCCATCTTTGATTGTGGAAAAATCCTTCGTTTTCCGATCTCTGGATTGAACTCGGTAAGTACACCTTCTCCTTGCCTCAATTTCAACCTGGTTAACATTCACCACTTGCAATTTTCTTGTTAAATTGCTCTGATACCAACTTGATATGTAATTAAAGAGCTACAAATAATTTTCACTTTACTCCCAACCACAAATTTTACCTCGATCCAACAGAATTATGTGGTTATGAATCTTAACCATTGAAATTATGAAAATTAGCATTCACTTGTTCTTATCCAAAATTAATAAAACATAAACTAATTTCTTAAATATTGTAATTAGAAACTCAAGAAATAAATACTAAAGAGAATTATAAAAGAGAAGAGAAGAAGAGAGATCACAAGCTTGATAACGAAGTTCGCTCAATTTGAGCTACGTCTCTGGGTCCGCTTCTCAACGAGGAACTGCTTTATTAATGATGCCAAGCAATTATGGCTTCTGTACATCACCCAAGCTTTAGTCTTGTAAAATTTTTCTCACAATCTCTCTCACTATTACAATTTTGGTGTATAATAACACCTTGTAATTCTTCCTCTCAAAAATAAATCAAACCCTTCATTAGTATTCTAATTCTCTCCAAAAATTCTTTCACAATTCTCCAATAATTTTCCATCACTTGGTTGCAAAATTAAGAACCTACACCCCCTTTTTATACATAAGATATGCTATATGGGGTGTCACCTCCATATTTAATAAATAACTCCCCATGAACAAATAAAATAATAACCCTCTTAAACAAAATAACTCCCTTTTAACAAAATTCCCTCTTTTACAATTCATTTATAACCTCCCTTTAACATAAAAATATTTAACCAATTATTTTAAGCCCCTTAAAATATCATAATTCGTTGAAATATGAGAAAGGTGGTTAAAGGGGTTAATTTGTTGAAATATAAGTTTAGGGGCTTTATTTCTCTCCTTGTTTTATGGGCAAGGCAAGAGGATTTTAATGGATAAAATCCCACCGAATCCTCTCTTTCTTTTTTTCTTTTAATTTTTAAACCATATGTGTTTTTTTAACAATATAGTCTCTCCTTGTTTTATGGGAAAGGCAAGAGGATTTTAAGGGATAAAATCCCACCGAATCCTCTCTTTCTTTTTTTCTTTTAATTTTTAAACCATACGTGTTTTTTTAACAATATAGTTTAATCCATATTTATGCCACCTTTTTACAATAATGGATTGCCACGTGGAGAGGTGAGATGATGCCGAGTGTCAAGGGCTGATTGGACATTGTGCTAACTGGATTGATGATGAGGTGTTGACTGGTCAATGTATGTTGCCAACTTTGACCGCTTGTATCTTGTGCAAATGGACTCCGTTTTCGACGAAACGAGTTGCATCGAAAAGCTATCGGCAAGCTCTTTCCGATGACACCCCCATTTGACCACCTTTGATGACTTTAATTTTTTTCCATTTTTCTGAGCCCTCTAATTTTCTGGTTGACCAAAACTTTGACTGCTCGCAACTTTGGCATACAGACTCCTTTTGAGCCCGTTCAAGTTGCATTAGGTTTGTGTCAGGTGGGCCCTACACAATGACACCAATTCTGAGAGATTTTGAGACTATGAAAATTTTAGGTTCTTCTGGATCCTCCTGGATCACCAATACTATCTCTCAATGGAGAGTCAAGGGAATTTCTCTTACTAACTCTTTCTCCTAGCTTGTTAATGGCTTTTTTGCTAGTGATTCCTTCCTCACTTGTCTTGAGGAACTAGATAATGCTAATAATGCTTTTTATTATCTTAGCATATTTTGTCTTGCTTCTATTTTTGGCATCCAATGATATAAAAGCTTAATTTGTTATCTTTAGTCTTTTCTTCCTAGAATAGCATGGTTTAGAAGTCATGGTTGCAAATGGGTCCATCATGGGGAGACCTTTCACATTCTTAGCATCCCTTTTAATTTGAATATTCCTCTATTCTCTTGTGGCAATCCATTATTTCTCATGTGAAAAGAGGATGCATTATTGGATTGCCAAACCCATTTCTTTTGTTGGAAAATTTTATATTTTCTATAAAGTTCTCATTGCCACCAATTTATACTATTCTTGTTGGGGCCCTTCCAAAGCCTCTTATCAAAAGCTATAATGGCTCATCAAGGATTTCCTCTAGAGGCCTTGATGGATCATGATAAATAATCTCATTGAGTTTCTTCAAAAATATATTGCTTCCTGCATGAATATAGTGGCCTTGGCCTTATTGATACTTATAGACAAAGGTTCACTTTGTGTTCCAAGTGGATCATTCATTCATTAGAGGGCTAGGAAGCCTAGAAAATTATTCTATGGAATTTTTTTTATCTTTTGACACTTCTTTTGGTCATAGTGTGTGGTATGGTACATGATTTCAAACCCTTCTCATCATGAAGGAACTAGTTCAAATACAAGGCACCTTTGTTGTTAAGAGCATCTATGATATTGGGAGGCTATCGAGTTATAACTAATTTGGAAAGGGAACAAGTTTAGAATTAGGATCTCCATCAATCATCATTCCTTATAGTGGTCTAATTTGAATAATTTATAGGATTGACCTCATGAATTAAGGATATGTAAATGTGGGATTTGCACTATTTCTAAGCTTTTTTCCATAAATACTAGGGCCTAGTGGCCAAATTGCAAAGCTAAATTTAAGCTTGGCAATCAAGATTTGAAATCTTATTGAATTATATTGGAATTGATACCCCCTTAAATAGTTCATAAGGTGGGAATTTGTAGCATCAAACCATGGTGGAAGGACTAGAAATGGTTTCAAGATACTCCTCTTAGGAGTTAAAAACCTTAGAAAACTTATTTATGTCTTTCTCCTCATCTGCCCATGGTGGCCAAGCTTAATGAAAAGTGTAATATCTAGTCTTCTTTCTCTCACTAGGCACATAAGTTTTAAATCATTTGACTGCACTATTTGAATCTAAATTATCTCACTTCACCTTGTGTCTTCTCCACCAAGGTCCCTCAATGGGATCTCAATTGCCTCACTTAGGTGTGTTAATGCTATATTGTCTTTTTATGATCATTTGGAAACCATAAAACATCTATTATAGTTACGTTCTTAGGTCCAAGTTGCCTAGCATTGGATTCATGACTTCTTTAAGCCATTCCACATTTATCCCCTTTTCATGGAATATGATAATTCTAGGTGAATAACCTATGATTCTTTCTAAATATATCTAGATATGACATTCTTGTAGAGTGGAGATTCTATTATCAATTTGGAAATTTTGTTTTTCTTTGTTGATTTGATTGTTAATAAGTACTTTTCCATGTATGCTAAAGCTAGTACTTGTTCTAATGTTATATTATAGATCCAAGTCCAAGACAATAAGGTTGTTTTGGAGGATTCTCATTTGTAGACCTAAATGGACCACTAGGTGAATTCCCCCTACACCATAATTTCTCATGTGCTTCCTTTCCTTGCTAGTATGGACGTTTGTCTTCCTTGAGGGCATGCTTTTTTTTTGCATGGGTGTTGATGAGCTCATAGTCACAATTCTAAACAAGGCCACTATGAAATTCATTGGGATCTCCATGTCCCCAATACCATGAGTGGACCCCTCTACTACATGGACATTTAGTTTCCTCTTGCCATGGAAATATTGGCTAGCTGAGCAATGAGAATTTTTTGTTAGACCTTATCATCTTGCTTGTGTGTGCTTCTTCTTGGAAAACTAAAAATAAAAATCAAGATGGAATTATCATGGATTGGGAGCCCATTGTTGAGAACCTAGATCAAGCCCAAATATTTGAGGTCACCCACCTAATCATGACAATTCTCCCTCTCTTGCTAATATAGACATAGCGACTTCGCAGTTTTCTTGCTTTTCTTTTTTTCCTTTATTTGGCTTCATTGTAGACTTCTTGGGGTGTGATTCCATTCCACCTACTTTTTATGTTAATATTGTATTATATTTTTTATGTTTTAACATCAAAGCATAATACTATTCATCATAAAATCTTTCCATTTTTAAATGGGTAGGGCTCTTCTCAAATGGAAAGTTGTTACACCTCAATTGTGTAGTTACTATTTACTATTACTACATAGGGTAAATATGAATGTAATGTGAATTCAAGAGATGAAAAAATTATGCTTGTACCTTGTTATCAATATGAATGTTATCTCATTTGATGTTATCTCAGTTGATGTTATTCATGGGGAAATACTGCATATATGTGAATGGATGGTTATTGAATTATTATTCTAACTTTGGAGATGCTTATATGTGTATTGCATATTTTGTGAACAATTGACTGTTGTGTGCATGTGTTAGTGGATGTAGGTATGTGTTCCATTCCTCCCGGAAAAGGGGAAGTATCACTCAGGAGAAGATCTTGGTTAGGTAACTAGTAAAAGTAAACTATCTGAGCATACACACACAACATTAGAATGATTGAGTTGAGTTAGTTTGTGGGTAGTTGGTAAGTCATCCTTAGCTGATATGTCTGCATTTAATAGTCTTGTTTACTACTATATGCATTATTGGGTGATGCTTATCTATAGAACTTTTGAGATCTTTCGTGTACTATTACAATTATATTGATAAGTGGGATGTATGTGGAGTATGTGTATATATATGTACATACATGTCAATGGGATCTAACGACATGTATATGCACATGTATAGATGTACCACATGTAAACACTTATCAATATGATGGTAATCATGAATAGCTATATGTGAATCAGATGTGAACATATATATATATAATATACACGTATCCATATATATATGTATATTGATACATGTGTATGTTGGAAAATGGATAGGCTCATACAGATGCATTGATATAGATATACCTACATATACATGTACATAGAGGCATATACATTTATACATATATATATGCATACATTCAATATAATGTGTTTATTATATACTATCTTGCCTGTACTCATATATATATAAATACATGATGGTATTTAAATATATATGTATATAATATATTATATTTAAAATATTATACATGTTAATAGAAATTGACTATCACTTACTTTGATAGAAGTCGACTTATAAAGGCTGTTTATAATCGATAAAGACTATGATATTGGAGGTTGATTATAGTAATTATAGACTATGTTTTAAAAGGCCAATAAAATAGCTTGTGATTGTTTTGTGAGTTCATTTCTCACTCTTTCTACCACACAATATGAGACACTTACATTGCATTTGAGTTTCTATTGATGTCGATGGAGTTAGTCGACACCTTAAGTAATAATCTACTTTGATTTAGTAAACATTTCTTCAATGATACTTACATCTGTTTGAGACTTTTTCAAATGTATTTATTAGCTTAAGCCGACTCATCTTATTTTATAGTCAATAATGCTTGTTGTTAAGAATTAGTGATTGACTATTTCTTTTGGCAATGAAACCATGGCAAATAAGTGGGGAGTGCACGGGTGAAGTTGGAGCTACCTATGGAAACCAAAGTGTTGTAGATGTCTACAAATCGAATTGAGTATATGTAGATTGAATAAGTCTTTAGATTGTTATCAATAAGAAAGTTGACCTGTAGGTGATTATGGTGAGTATTAAGCTAGGAAGTTGCCACCTTTCTGCTGCGTTTCATGTGTTGCTTTGCATGGAACTTGTTTTCCATTAACATGCCTAAACTGTAGGTTATGGGGTTACCAAATTGCTCTATAAATAGCTAAACCATTTCATTTGGAAGGGACGCACTCTTCCAAAATATTTCACATCTTTTTCTATTCTTATTTCTCCATTATTTCCATCCATACTCTATTTTACATTGAGAGAGAGAAATGGAGTGAGTTTTATTTAGTTTGTGAGGAAGTTGTTTTTGAAAGGAGTAAGCTAACAAATTGAGAGATAGAGTTTATTTGTGACATTCTTGAGAAGTTGTTTATCAAGCTTGTTTCTATTGGAAAGGGTTGCATTGTTGCCATTTGTTTGGATAAGCGATAACATGCATGGGGATCTCTTCTTCTTTGTTATTTTACATTTGAATGATGTGCCTTGCATGCATGGTTAAGATGTATTTCCCAGTATGAGCATTAGAGAAATTAGAGTGTCTTGAAAAGGAAGTTGAAGCTTTTATGCTATTTTCATATTGTGTTTTTAAGTACTCCATAGTAGGAGATGGGTGCTTATCATAGGTATTATATACTAGTCTTGATTGAACATGAAAAGAACATATGGTACACTTAGCTAAGTTACTAAATTAACTAGGAAAGCTTGTGTTTACTCCTAGGATAGATAATCTAGTACAAGAGGGAGTTTGTGTACTTAATTGTAAGTAAGGTTATTCCAAGTATGTAGGCTATCTATGGGATGATGGGCTATCCATTGAAGGAAATACCTAGCTTATGTACTTAATAGTTAATTAGGTTTATTCCAAGTAGATTAATATGGTGATAGGTTATCTCTGGGATGATGGATTATCCATTGAAGGAAATACCTATGTATAGATTAAGATAGCCTCAAGTCAAATTGGCCCTGAGTAGTGTATACGATAGATGAATTCATTCAAAGTACTAAATGAGAACACTTTGGCCAAAGTAGTGTGAGTGTTTGAGTCCCCACTCTATATTGTGGGATTACAAGGTTCTAGTTATGTAGGACACAACACTATGCTTAGTTGGTTGTCATTATTAGTTACTCTACCAATCTCTTCGTTGAAGGGAAGGGCCATCTATCGAATGATAGATGTGTGGGGGACCACATTATGAGCTTGTGGTTGGGGGAAAACTACTTGAGTGATGCTTCTCCTCCATAGAAGGTGATAAAAGAACCAAGATTTGAAAGCAAGGATCCTAGACCGTCTTACAACTATTTGTTCTAAAGCTCATTGAGCTATGTATGTAAATGTATGCTTTCTTGTATTGATGTATTTTATGGAATGAAATGGAATTCATATTGTAATATGTTATGCATCTTGATTGAAAATTATCAATAAAGAAAATAATTTTTTTATTGCAATGGCTTGTTACTTAGTTAATTTACTCAAAA
Source organism: Sequoia sempervirens (assembly GCA_007258455.2). Lineage (NCBI taxonomy): Eukaryota > Viridiplantae > Streptophyta > Pinopsida > Cupressales > Cupressaceae > Sequoia > Sequoia sempervirens. The sequence continues at coordinate 724,900,270 of VDFB02281492.1, forward strand.
GGTGAAAACTTATAAATTTTTACTTCATTTAAGGGTTAGTATGTTACATGTGGTATTAGAGCTACCAGGTGTTATTCTAGAGCCTATGAGCTCATCATTCTTTCCATCCAACATTATCTAATGTTGTGAATTCTTGTTCCAGGATGGTGCATCTTAGATGAATGGCTTGAAAGTCAATAATAAAAAATGAGCACTACCTCAAGGCCAAGAAGGAAAAAGAATCCATCGCTAGAACCATAGAAGGAACCAACTATGACAATTCCATTTGGTTGAATGACATTGAAAATTTTATTCATGCACTTTCTCGGATCAATGATGTGAAGAGGAAGATGAAGATGGAGGCTATGTACAACTAGCTACCAACCATCTCACCATAAAAGTATGATTCGTTAGCACTTTCTAGGGATATTCCTTCAGAAGAAAGTGTTAGTCTAGCATTCATCTTTAGGGATCCTAGAGTTCTACCACTGGCTAAAGTAATAGTAGTTTCTTCGAGTAATGAGTCTAAGGGATATGTACCATGGACACCACCAGACAAGAAATGGTCTCATGATAAAATGTCTGGCGAAAGGGTAGACTACATTGTTGATGAACACCATATTGACATTGCCTCTCGCAACTATGTATTGGATGATAAATCTAAAGCTTATTATTCTTTTTGGGATAGGTATGAACAAATAAGAGATGAATAGAAAGATAGAGAACAACAATTGTCATAGTTTGTAGGTTATGCTCCTTTAATTTATGTGTTTGAGAGTGAATATGAAGGGTACTCTCCACTCGACTATCTGAATAGTCACTCTATGTAATCGAAAGGATATTGAAATCCTCTTAAAATGCATAAAATTATGTGTTTATCAAAATAAGCGTGTGCTTAGTCTTATGTGGAATTCTTGTGTGCATATGCACACCATTTTTTTTTATGGTTTCCATAAGATAATTGATAACATAGTTTAGTCTAAAAATTCAGGTAACCAATCACATAAGGATGGTGAGGACAAAAACTAATCTCGATGGAAGTCAAGAGGTTGGACAAGGAACCACTAGAGTAGAGACTAGGCTTGACCAAATCTTGGCAAGGTTGGCTAATCTTGAGGAAGAACGAGTTAAGGATAGGGTACAAAAGGAAGTATCCATTAATGAGCATGAGGGAGAAAACTCTTCCCATGGGAATAATGAAACCCATAATCATGAGAAGGAAAAATCACCTACACCATCTGTTGAAAGGAATAAGAAGCTTGTGGCTTTTGAAATTTCTAGGGACACGAAGAAGGTTATTCCACCTAAGTTTGATGGTAGTACTAGAGGTGATGAGGATAAAGTGTGGCTTGTCCAAATGGAAAAGTATTTTGAAATATGAAACTATGATGAGGTTACTAAAGCCGCATGGGGTATGTATCAATTAGTAGGGGAAGCCTCTAATTGGTTGATGAACAAGATGTTGGAACTTAATATCAACTCATGGAAGTTGACATGGGGAGAATTTGTGGAGATTTTCTACAAAAGATGGTTACCACAATTATACTATGACCAAAAAAATTTGGATTTTCAAGGTTTGAGACAAGGTAACATGATGGTCAACGAATATTGCAAGAAGTTCACCTGAATTTTGCACTATGTTCCCATATATCACAAGGATGAGTGCTTCTATACTAGGAAATTTATACTAGGAATTAATAGTTAGATTGGAGGGAAAGTGGATATGCATGGTCCAACAACAATGGATCTTGTATATGAAAAAGAAATTAAGCAGGAGCAAAAGCTTAGGGCTAATTCCACTAATCAAGAAAGAAGAGAGCAAAAAAGGATGTGGAAGTTCCTCACAAGATAGTTCCAAAGAAGGTGGAATCAATACAAAATGTTCCAAGGAAAAAGGGAAAAATATTTTGCAACAATGTAAAAGAGATTAGGAGAGAGAGAATTTTTTTTTATTGTAGCATGGGTAATACCAACAAGGCTAGTGAAAATGTCAACAAATCTGGAGAAACCATAGAGAAAAGAGGGCCACCTATAGGATTTTTTATATGTAGAAGGGATCACTATGCTAATGAGTGTCCCAATAAAATTTTTGGATCATGACCATATGGTAATCCATTATCCACCCAATGAGCAATATTTCAACATAAGATACATGCATCAGTGGATAATCGTCAGGCAGAGTACCAAGTAACTCCAGTTGAAATACCAAGTATTTTGTTTGGCTTACCTATTTCTATTCTTATTGATACTGGTGCAACTAAGAATTTCATTTCACCTAGAATAGATAAACAATTATCTAGGAAGTCAAAACGCATGGCAATGTCTTGGGATGTAGAGTATGCAAACCAGACAAGAGAAAATGTGAATCAATTTCTATTCGAGGCTAGTATAGAACTACCTAGTTTTTCTATAGAAGTAAACCTTTATTCTTTGCAATGATTTCTTGTTTTGATTGTGTGATAATTTTTGCATTAACGTTTCGGATCACACTCCATGATCCATCATCAGGATGAGAGCAGAGCTAAAGGAGAAAATGAAAAGTTGTAGAAAATGATCTACCTAAAAATATCACAAGGGAGAGGGGAGAGAAGGGGGGAACGAGGACCTAGAAATATTAAAAAACATAAAAATCCTAAATATAATTCAAAATTATATTTAGTATTCATAAAAATCCTATATAATTAATCCAAAAATAATATAATAAAAAAACACATATAATAATAAATACAATCAAAATAAGCAAATATAAATGGGAGTGTGAAAATATATATGTGTATATACATAAATATACACACACTTGCAAACAATAATATGTATTAGTATATAAAAATTGCAAACAAAACTAAACAAATATTCAGATTTAATTAGAGAACAAAAATTATGAGATTGAAATAAAATTTAAAATTAAAGTAATAACACAACAACACAAAAACAAAATAATAACAAAAACTCAACGAAAAATAAAATTAAAATAACACATGCAAAAATACAATAAGCAAATTAAAATTCCTATAAAATGAATCCAAATATATTGGAATTCATAATCATATATATTAATAATCAAAAACATAATAAACATATATATAAGAGAGGGTGTATATACACATATATACACATATATATTAAATATATACATTAAATATATTAAATAAATACATACAAAATATAAATATATAAATAAACACACCTAAACGCATGCGCACACACACACACAAATATATATAGAAATGAAACACATCCAAACCGATAAAATAAATTATAAAAACAAGAACAACAAACCAAAAGAGCAAAACCCTAATCAAAAGAATGAAGGAAAGAAAGAAGAAACTTGAAGGCAGAAGAGAACATAAGGAAAAAGAAAAAAGGACAAGAGCCACAAGGCCACAAACCACTTAAACCAAAAGATACAAAGGGAAAGACATAGGCCAACACAAACTAGGGGAATAGGAAAAAAGAGACAAGGAGACTCAAGACTGGACAAGGAAGCAAGGAGACCCAACCAAACAAGGAAAAAATGGGGGGATCAAGTAGAGGAAGGGAGAAGACGAGTTTGAAGGTTGGCTTACAAGGGATGCCAAGCCTGACTCAACCTCCACCCTTCGTCCTGATTAAGGTTCAAGGGGTGGTTGTTGATTTCAATGGCTTCCTTTAGCTTCCTTTTGACAAAATTATCTTCTTTATGCAAGATTTAGGTGCTTTCAAGACATATATGGTGTTTGATGGAAGAAGAGTGGTCGGCTAAAGTAGATTTGAGGACCCACTCATTTCTAATGTCACCAATATGCTCTTTAATTCTAGTATTGAATGATCGACTCAGTTTCACCAATATAAGGTGCACCACACGAGCACACAACCTTGTAGACACCCGAGTGGAGAAGGATGTCCTTGGGATCTTTGAGAGAGGGGAGCCAATTTCTTACAGTGGTGAGGGGTTTGAAAGCACATCGGAGACCTTTTTTATGAAGGATCTTGGAGATTTTTTGGGATAAGCCATCAACAAAGGGGAGGGAGGCCACGAGGATACATGAGGAATGGATGGGTTTAGATATGGAGAGGAACAGTTCCTTGGATGGATTGAAGGCCCTAGAAATTTTCTTATTAAAGTACCCATTTAGAATGAACACACAATGAAGATGGTTTAACTCAAGGTTTAAATTATCTTGATCACAAATTCTAAAGGCTCTGAAGGCAAGAGTTATAAGAAAACCACTTTTTTGGCACGGGTGAGGATGAGACAACAAGTGAAAATTAAGTTTGGCATGGGTGGCCTTGCGATACACACTATGCCCAATGAAACCATTAGGTTTTTTGAGAAGAAGAATATCGAGAAAGGGGAGACAATCATCCACTTAGATCTCTTTGGTGAAGGAAATACAAGGCACTAAGCTATTAAGGTGGGAATGGAAGTCCCCTAATTTATCCAAACCATGAGGCCAACAAACATTGGTATCATCAACATATATTTTCCACCACTTTGGCTTGAAAGGGAAGGAGTGAAGGGCAATTTCTTTGAAATGCTCCATGAAGAGGTTGGAAATGACGGGGGAGAGGGGGGAACCCATGGCTACACCATTGAATTTCTCATAAATAACCCCTTGGAAGGAGAAAAAAGTAGACATTAAGCACAAATCAACAAGGGAAGCAATCTCCTCATTAGATTTGTGCCTAACGATCTCAATAGAGGCCGGTATGGGAGCCTTGGTGAAGAGAGAAAACACATTGAAGCTCACTAGAAGGTTGTTACTCTCTAACCTTTGGTCCTTGGAAAACTCAACAAAATGGGTAGAATTTTTGATGGAGTTTGACTTCCCAACAAGCGGGGCCAATAATTTAGAGAGGTGAGAGGCAAGGTTATAAGTTGGAGATCCCATGGTGTCGACAATGGCTCTCAAAGGAATGCCCACTTTGTGAATTTTGGGTACACCATAGATGCGGGGAGTGATTTCCTTGTTGGGAAGGAGACACTTTTTGGTTACATCATCAAATAAGGAGGAAGACACCATAGATTTGACAAGCTTAAATATTTTGGAGCAAGAGTTATGAGTTAAGGATTTATAGCTGTTAGAATTGGAAAGGAGCTCGAGCATTTTAGAATCATAGTCAAGCTTGTTCATGACAACAGTAGCATTTCCTTTGTCTGCCTTGGCAATAACAAGGTCTTTGTTGGGAAATAATTTATTAAAGGCAATAAGCTCATGATTCAGGATGTTACTTTTAGGAGGTTTGGCGTGCCTAAGGGAAATAGCACAATCTTGTCTGATTTCCTCGACACCATCCTAAGGAAGAGAATGAATGACATTATGAATTTCTATTAAGAAGTCAACATGTGGGACAACTCTAGGAGACAAAGAAAACCCAATTCCACATTTAAGAACATTAATGGAAAGGGGATCTAATGAAGAGATGGATAAGTTGACTACTAATTTATTCTCTCAATCGAGGATAGGGGAGATTGTGGGAGACACAGAGGAAGGGGTAGAAGACAAATCGGGTGGAGAGATGGTTGCGGGGGACACACAAAATGACCACAACCCATGCCACTCGAACCGAGAGACAAAGGGGGAGAAGGAAACATCAATGAGGAAGGAACATGGTGGAGGAAAAATCAGGGTGGGTGGAAGCGGGGTGGGGAGACATTAAGATGGAGGGGGGCGAGGATGGACAAGAGACTAAGTGGGGATGGGATCGAGGTGAGAATGAAGGGATGGTTGCATGCTCAACATGCAATGAAAGACCAAAAGAAGAGAGCTCAATTCAATTAAGGAAATTAATGTAGTTGATAGAAGAGAGAGGAGAAGAAATGATGGGGGGACATACTTGGAGCCGTTGCAAAGGAGCCATTAGCATTGGATTGAAGTTCACTAGGAGCTGTGATGGTGGAGATGGACTGGACATACTAAGAAGGAAGAATGACACCCAATTTATCTTCCACCCCTTCCTCATGTCTCCCCCAATCTCCCCTATCCTTGATTGGGAGAATAAATTAGTAGTCAACTTATCCAGCTCTTCATTAGATCCCCTTACCATTAATGTTCTTAAATGTGGCATTGGGTTTTCTTTTTTTCCTAGAGTTGTCACGCATATTGACTTCTTAATAGAAATTGATAATGCCATCTGTTCTCTTCCTCAGGACGGTGTCGAGGAAATCAAACAAGATTGTGTTGTTTCCCTCATTATTGCCAAGGCAGACAAAGGAAATGCTACATGTTGACTTGTTATTGCCGTTCTTCCTGCTCAACACATCCAGTCCATCTCCACCATTGCAACACCTGGAGAGATTTGATCCACTGCTAATGGATCCTTTATAACAACTCCAGGTACATCCCCCCATCGTTTCTTCTCTTCTCTCCTTTGCCGACTTGCATTAATTTCCTTAATTTCATTGAGCTCTCTTCTTTTGGTCTTTTTTTGTGTGTTGAGCATGCAACCATCCCTTCATTCTCACCTCGAGCCCATTCCTGCTCAGTCTCTTGTCCATCCTCACCCCCCTCTGTCCTAATGTCTCCCCACCTTGCTTCCACCTAACCCACTTCTGCCTCCCCCCACGTGCCTTCCTCGTTGAATTTTCCTTCTCCCCCTTGGTCTCCCAATCTGAGCGACATGGGTTGTGGTCATTCTGTGTGTCCCCCACAACCGTCTCTCCACCTGATTTGTCGTCTACCCCTTCCTCATCTCTCCCCCATTCTCCCCCTATCCTCGATTAGGAGAATAAATTAGTAGTCAACTTATCCAACTCTTCATTAGATCTCCTTTCCATTAATGTTCTTAAATGTGGCATTGGGTTTGATTTGTCGCCTAGAGTTGTCCCATTTGTTGACTTTTTAATATAAATTGATAATTCCATCCGTTCTCTTCCTTAGGACGTTGCCGAGGAAATTAGACAAGATTGTGTTGTTTCCCTTAGGAATGCCAAACCTCCTAAGTGTAATGTCCCGAATCATGAGCTTATTACCTTTAATAAATTATTTCTCAACAAAGACCTTGTTATTTCCAAGGTAGACAAAAGCAATGCTACTGTTGTCATAAACAAGCTTGACTATGATTCTAAAATGATCGAGTTCCTTTCTAATTCTAATAGCTATAAAGCCTTACCTTGTAACCCTTGCTCCAAAATATTTAAGCTTGTCAAACCTATGGTGTCTTCCTCCTTGTTTAATGATGCAACCAAAAAGCGTCTCCTTCCCAACAAGGAAATCACTCCCCGCATCTATGGTGTACCCAAAATTCACAAAGTGGGAATTCCTTTGAGACCCATTGTTGACACCATGGGGTCTCCAACTTACAACCTTGCCTCTCACCTCTCTAAATTATTGGCCTCGCTTGTTGGGAAGTCAGACTCTATAAAAAATTCTACTCATTTTGATGAGTTTTCCAAGGACCAAATGTTAGAGAGTAATGACCTTCTGGTGAGCTTCAATGTGGTTTCTCTTTTCACCAAGGTTCCCATACAGACCTCTATTGAGATCGTTAGGTGCAAATCTAATGAGGAGATTGCTTCCCTTGTTGAATTGTGCTTAAGGTATAATTTTTTCTCCTTCCAAGGGGTTATTTATGAGCAGGTTGATGTTGTATCCATGGGTTCCCCCTCTCCCCCATCATTTCCAACCTCTTCATGGAGCATTTCAAAGAAATGGCCCTTCATTCCTTCCCTCTCAAGCCAAAGTGGTGGAAAAGATATGCTGATGATACCAATGTTTGTTGGCCTCATGGTTTGGATAAATTAGAGGACTTTCATTACCACCTCAATAGCTTGGTGCATTGTATTTCCTTCACCAAAGAGATCAAAGTGGACAACTGTCTCCCCTTTCATGATATTCTTCTCAAAAACCTAATGGTTCCATTGGGCATAGTGTGTATAACAAGGCCACCCACATTGATCTTTATCTGCACTCATCGTCTCATCACCACCCATGCCAAAAAAGTGGTGTTCTTAGAACTCTTGCCTTGAGAGCCATTAGAATTTGTGATGAAGATAACTTAAACCTTGAGTTAAACCATCTTCGTCATGTGTTCATTCTAAATGGGTACTCTAATAAGAAAATTTCTAGGGCCTTCAATCAAGCAAAGGCGTGGTTCCTCTCCATCTCTAAACCCATCCATTCCTCCAGTCTCCCCATGGCCTCCCTCCCCTTCATTGATGGCTTATCTCAAAAAATCTCAAAAAAGATCCTTCATAAAAAGGTCTCTGATGTGCTTTCAAACCCCTCACCACTGTAAGAAATCATCTCCCCTCTCTCAAAGAGACCAGGGACATCCTTCTCCACTCAAGTGTCTACAAGGTTGTGTGCTCATGTGGTGCACCTTATATTGGTGAAACCGGTCGATCATTCAACACTAGAATTATAGAGAAATTTGCTAACATTAGACATGAGTGGGTCCTCAAATCTTCTTCAGTCGACCACTCTTCTTTCACCAAACACCATATTTGTCTTGAAAGCACCAAAATCTTGCACAAAGAAGATAATTTTGTCAAAAGGAAGCTAAAAGAAGCCATTGAAATCAACAACCACCCCTTGAACCTTAATCAGGACAAAGGGTGGAGATTGAGTAAGGCTTGGCACCCCTTGTTAGCCAACCTTCAAACCCATCTTCTCCCTTCCTCTCCCTTCCTCTCCCTAATCCCCCCATTTTTTCCTTGTTTGGCTGGGTGTCCTTGCCTCCCTGTCTAGTCTTGGGTCTCCTTGTCTCTTTTTTCCTATTCCCCTAGTTTGTGTTGGCTCGTGCCTTTCCCTTTGGATCTTTTGGTTTAAGTGGTTTGTGGCCCCTTGTAGCTCTTGTCCTTTTTTCTTTTTCCTTCTGTTCTCTTCTCCCTTCAAGTTTCTTCTTTCTTTCCTTCTTCCATTCTTTTGATTAGGGTTTTGCTCTTTCGATTTGTTGTTCTTGTTTTTATAAATTATTTTATCTGTTTGGCTGTGTTTCCTTTCTATATATATTTGTGTGTGTGTGCATGAGTTTTGGTGTGTTTATTTATATATTTGTATTTTTGTATGTATATATTTAATATATTTAATGTATATATATTATATATATATACACCCTCTCTTATATATATGCTTATTATGTTTTTGATTATTAATATATGTGATTTTGAATTCCAACATATTTGGATTCATTTTATAGGAATTTTAATTGCCTTATTATATTTTTGCATGTGTTATTTTGAGTTTATTTTTGGTTGGGTTTTTGTTTTTTGTTTTTTTTTTTGTGTTGTGTTATTACTTTATGTATAAGAGTGAATTTATACCCTAGGCTCAATTCCCCTTTTTGCCTTTATACAGTTTAGAAAACCAAAGTCGAAGGCTTAAATTTACTGAAGCCCATTGTTGGCGGTCCATGTGGAGCCTATTTTGTGTGTCGATGGACGCGTTTCTATTGGGGACGCCCGCGTAGCGTGCAAGTGTTTGCGTGATGCACTTACGTCCCTGCAGATTCTTGCAACTGAGCCAGCAGAGGTGCTACTCTTCTCATTGGTAGTGAAGTAGTAACACCTCCTTTGGCCAACTGACCTGAATATGGCCATTTTATTCCTCACTCCTTCATATTCACTCCTGGAAATTGCATTTGGAGGTTGGAAGAACTCTTGAATAGACCAAGCTCTCATACTCTCACTCTCACCAGCTCACTTTCACTCACTTCCAAGCATTCCAAGCATTCCATTTCAGCAATATCGCACTTCCTCACTTCGGTAGAGCACATTTTAGACCAAACCATTGCAACAGAGGCTTGAGTTCCTCTCATTTCTCCCCAATAAGCCTTGAGTGCTCTTGGTGGAGGTGGTAAGCTTCCCTCTCCTCTCCTCTATCACTTGGTTGAGTAGCATAGTACTGGATTGTAGTGTTTTTGTTTTCATTACATTGCTTCTTTATCTCATTCCTTTGGCTTTCCGTGGAGGTGGAAACACCTAAACGGGGGTCTGACTGAGGTAGGCCCCTATACAGCCACCCAACATTCTCTCTCTTTCTTTGTGTAGGTGGATGCACTTTGTGGAGTTGGCTGGTGAATAGGCTCTTCTACGAGATTGTCTTTGTCACCTTAGCTTTGGTATATCTAGTTTATCACCTTCATTTTACTTCTCATATTTTATAGTGTTGTTTTGTTCTCTTAGAAGTTGTTAAGCTAGGCTATTACTCATTTAAGCGCTTCTAACCTTGTCTTTGTTGTAATATGACTGTACGGACTACAATACATTTTTGAGACGCTAGTGCACCACACTATCATCTGAAGTCTATGCTGACGTCCTTGGGCAAAGAGCTCCCTAAGGCATAGAGTTGGACCTAAAAAATAACTCACCTAGCCCCACCTTAAAACTCAGGATTGCAAAGTTCTTGTAGGATTCCACGATCCTTATCATTCTCACCCTCATAACTCTAAACAATATACTTAGCTAAGGTAAGTTAGGGCAGCCTCTCGCATTTTGACCCTCTGTGACCTGGGGTCTTGCATGCAGTGGTGCCCCTCTCTTACATTTTTGGTGAGCCCAACGTGAACCAACGTTTGTTCATCCATTGGTGGTGAAACTTCCCTTGGATACTTCATGGTTGTTGTGACCTCAAGCATTGTGAAGGTTTATGAGTATCATAACCTAGTCCATAAGTTCTATGCATATTATAAGGAGAAGTGTACGACACCTCCAGATGGATAAGACAAAGGTATCGATTGGTCTTTCTATAGGTATTTTCTCTGGTCCCACTATTAGTTTGGCCATGCAGGAATAGCTATCGAGGAATAAGATGGGATTCATTGATGAAATCGATCATGTTCCCACTCCTCCTGTGTCTCCCATTCCATCATTGGTGGATGAGCATGAGGCCATTCAAATCCTTGCCGAATATGTGTCTGCCCTCACTAAAGGGTTGGGCGACCTTGAAAACCATTTGGAGAGAAATCCAAAGATGGCTAGAGCCACTTGGGTTGTTAGAGAGTTAAGACATATGATGGGTAAAGATCGAATGGGAATTGAACTTCTAAGTAGTCTCTTCGGCATTGTTGAAGCATGCAATCCTTCAAGCAACTCTAGCTCTATACAAGGAGTCACCTTCGAAGAGAACAAGGGACAATCAGGAGTATCAATTCCTCCCACTTCTATCTACATGGATGATGCAATCCCTTCCATTAGTATCCTTCCATCCCTAATCAACTAGAAACTGTCAAGGTGAATAAGGTCCCGTTGGGCTTTAGCTTTACCCCTTCTGTCTCCTCCGGTGGTGGTGATCCAGGAGGATCCAAAAGAACCAAAAATTTTCACAGTCTCAAAATCTCTTAGAACTGGTGTCATTGTGTAGGGTCCGTTGACACAAACTTGATGCAACTCAAATAGGTTCAAAAGGAGTCCGTATGCAAAAGTTGTGAGTAGTCAAAGTTCTGGTCAATCGACAAATCAGAGGGCTCATAAAAAGGGAAAAAATGAAGTCATCAAAGGTGGTCAAATAGGAGATTTGATTCACATTCATTCTCTAGATGTGATTTTCTTGTAGGAAACTAAGTTATTAGTGGATAGTATGTTAAGTGTGGCTCCTAAGATTTGGGGTCATGGCCAATGTCAATGTGTGGGTGCTTTTGGTAATTCTGGTGGAGTGGCTTGTTTTTGGGATCCCTGAAAGGTTAGTCCAATTTGGTGGATCTCCTGTAAGAGTTCGATTTCTTGTGTTGCTTCTCATTTAGAGTCAGGGGAGAAATTTATTTTCTTTAATATATATGCTCTGACTAATCTCCAAGGTAAAGAACAACTGTGGGATCATGTTAGACATGTGAGGTCTTTGGATCCTTACCTGCCTTGGATCCTGGCTGGTGATTTTAATGCTATCGTTTCTTTAGAAGAGAAGAGAGGAGGTAGTGCTCATTTGGAGCCTTCCTCTAGGCTCTTGCAGGATAATATGGCTCTTTTGAGGTTAGTTGATGTCAAACCAACTAATGGAGTCTTCACATGGAACAATAGGAGAACTGGAGATGCTGCTATTTCTAAAAGACTAGATAGATTTTTGGTGTCTAGTTTTTGGATGGGGGATAGGTGGATGATTAGCTCTAAAATATTGGATTGTCAAGGCTCCAACCATTGGCCAATTAAGCTTGTGGTTGATGTGCCTCAATGATGTGCTAGACAGACTTTTAAGTTCCAACTCATGTGGCTCTGGGATGAGTCTCTTCATGATATGATTTCTGGCTGGTGGGATCTTGGGAAGCCAACTTATGGCACTGCTATGTACTCATTCTCAAAGAGGTTACAATAGGTCAAATACAAGTTGAAAAGATGGAATAGGCAACATTTTGGTAACTTGTTTCATGAAAAATAGAAGGCTTAGGATAACTTGGACTTAATCACCAGGCAGATTCATGATCAAGGCCTAACGGAAGAGTTGAGTTTGTCAGAGATTGCTACAACAAAAGAGGTAGAGGAATGGGAGTTAAGAGAATAAATTTTTTGGAAACAAAAGTATAGTATTGAATGGCTCCAGGCTGGTGATAGGAATACTTCTTTTTTTCACAACCCAGTTAAAGACCGGAGGCAAGGTAATGTTATTTCTTCTCTTGTGTTGTTTGATGGGGAAATTTTGTCCCCTTCTGCTTCTATCTCTGCGGAATGCATTTGGTATTTCTCTTCATTATTTTCTGAGGATTCGCCTCCAGCTGAGGAGGCTGAAACAAGGATTTTGAATTGTATCCCGCAGCTTGTGTCTAATGAAATGAATGAATCATTGCTTTCTCCTATTACCTTGTTGGAGCTTGAGAACATTGTGTTCCAAATGAAGAAAGGTAAAGCACCGGGGCTTGATGGATTCCCTGTTGAATTCTTTCAGGAGTTTTGGGAGGTGGTTAAGTTGGACCTCTTAGAGGTTGTTAAGGAATCTTTCATGAATAAACAAATGTTGAAGTCTCTGAATGCAAATTTTTTAGCTCTCATTCCAAAGAAGGAGGGGGCTAATTCTTTGGATCTTTTTCGGCCTATTGCATTATGTAATGTTGTTTATAAGATTATTACTAAGTTGATTGCTAAAAGGCTGAAACCTTGGCTTGGTGAGTTAATCTCTGAGGAGCAGGGGGGTTTTGTTGCTAGCAGATAGATCATGGATGGTGTTGTGATTGCAGCTGAGACCATCCATTCTATGTAATCCTCAAAAGAAAAATCTATGTTTATCAAGCTGGACATGGCAAAAGCGTATGATCGCGTTAAATGGAGCTTTCTATTCAAGATTCTTGGAGCTTTTGGCTTTGCTAGTGATTGGATTGAATGGGTTAGGAGTTGTGTTACTTCTTCCTCCTTCTCAGTGCTTCTCAATGGTGAGCCCACTAAGTTGTTTGGTGCTTCTAGAGGCCTCAGACAAGGAGATCCTTTGTTGCCCTACTTATTCATCTTACTTGTGGAAGGATTGGGAAGGCTTATTCGTGCTCAGGTTGCAAGTGGCTTGATTCAGGGTTGGAATTGGGGAAATGATCTTCCCCCTCAGACTCATCTTTAGTTTGTTGATGATACTGCCTTGATGGGTAGGGCAAGGGTTGAGGAGGCTTTGAACTGGCGCAATGTTTTGGATAGCTACTTGGCGGCCTCTGGGTAGCGCATTAATGAGGGGAAGTCTCTCATTTACTTCTTCCATACTCCTAAGGGTATCCAAAGGAGATTAGCAGGTATTCTTCATTTCCAGATTGGTTCGCTTCCTTTTCTCTATCTTGGAATCCCTGTTGCCATTCATTCTCTCCCTAAAAGGTTTTGGCAAGAGACTCTTGACAAGTTTTGAAGTTTGGTCAGCCATTGGACTTGCAGGTGGCTTTCTTTAGCTGGAAGAGTGACTCTTCTTAAGTCTATGATCCAGACTCTCCCTCTTTATAAGTACTTTGTTCTTTCTGCTCCATCAAGTTTTATTCAAGATTTTGAGAGACTGTCTCATCAGTTCCTATGGTCTAGAAACCTTCTTCATAGAAAGTGGAGCTTGGTGAAATGGGATGTTGTCTGTAGGCTGAAGTAGGAAGGGGGTCTTGGTCTATGACGAACTGATTTGAATGGGCAGGCCTTGGCTACTAAGCTATATTGGTGTTGGTGTTCACAATAGCATATGTGGTGGGCTAAAATTCTTACCCTCAAATATTTAGGTGCGGTGGAAAGCATGGAGGTTGTAAGATTCAGTCTGGAGGGGAAAGGTTCTATGATTTGGAGTACCCTCAAACGGGGTGCCAAGCTTGTGAAACAGGGCCTTTTTTGGATTTGTAATGGGGGTCGGGAAGCTCTCTTCTTGCATGACTCTTGGGATGGAAATCCCCCTATTTTGTCTTCTCATCCCCACCTTCAGGACTTGTGCTAGATTTTTGAGGAGGCGGGTTGGTGTCATGTGGCCGACTTCAAATCTCAACATTCTTTGAGTCAGAGTACTATGTCTAGGTGGAAGGACCCTCAGGATTGGCCTCTTGGGGGGGTTTTGGAGGATTGTCAAGTGCTTGCTAAGATTCTTTCGGATCGCACCTACAACTCTCTTCTTGGGAGAGATGTGCTTGCTTGGGGTCCAGATTTGCGGGGTAAATTTTCGGTTGCCTCTGGTTATCAGGTTTTGGATAAACAGGTCTTTGGGAGCTCTGAGGTTCCTTGGTGGAAGCATGTTTGGAATAAATTTGCTTGGCCTAAGTGTAATTTTTTCTCTTGGCTTGTTGTCCAAGGTAAGTGTCTTACTTGGGACAATCTTTGGAAACGAGGGTTCCAGGGCCCTTCCATGTGTGTTTTGTGTGGTCAGCATGAAGAATGCCTCTCGCATCTATTTTTTAAGTGTTCATTTGCTAAGGATATCTAGCATCACTGGTGGAATCTTTGGAGCTTACCGTGTTGCCATGTCTCTGCCTTGGATTATTTTTGGAGGAGACAGGGATCATCTCCTGCCAAAACCTCTTTTCTTAAAATTGCTTGGAGCATTGGCCCTAGTTTGATTGTTTGGAATCTTTGGTTGGAGCGCAACAGATGAATTTTCTTGGATAAAAAATTGATCTTGGAGCAACTTTGGAGGCAGATTCTTGGGGTTCTGCAGGAGACTTTGTCTGCAAAGTGTGATTTGTCTGTGCTAGTTGATCCTGGGGACTTGGGTGTTAATTCCCTGGGTCTTGTTGCTGGGGATAGGAGAAATTTGGGCAGTGTGCATCGTAGGCGTGGGCGTGAGAGGGTGGCTCGTGATGGATTTTGGTGTCCGCCTGCTCTAGGGGAGCTAAAAATAAATACAGATGGGTCATCTAGGGGTAATCCTGGGCATCCTGGAGTTGGTGGTATTGGTAGAGACAGCTTGGGAGTGGTGGTGTTTTTCTTTTCTATGTATCGTGGTTTGCATACCAATAATCTTATGGAGGCTAGTGCTATCCTTATGGCGATTGAGCGTGCGGTTGGCCTTGGGTGGCAGTGGATTGTTTGTGAGTCTGATTCTCAGGTGGTTATTGATATGTTGCATAAGCGACAGTTGGAGGATATGAATTGGCAGCTTGTTGTGGTTATCAAGCAGATTATTTCTATGTGCTCTTCTCTGGAGTCCATTGTTTTCTGCCATATTCCGCGAGAGTGGAATAGGGTGGCTGATGGATTGGCTAGATGGGCGTTAGAGAGGATTTATTCTTGGTATGTGGATGGTTGGGGCAGTCTTCCTAATGACATGGCCCCTGTTCCTGAGGAGTGGGTTGCGGAGGATATGAGATGCTTCTTGGGTGTGAATTAATTCTTGTTTTGTTGGGCCCCTTGTGGCTTCTTTCTTCTGACTTTGTAATGTTGTTTTGATTCAATAAATTTTTTACCTTTTTTTTTTAGGTGGTCAAATAGGGTGCATCGTGAAGAGGTCACTGAGAGCTTTTCGATGCAACTCGTTTCATTGAAAACGAAGTCCATTTGTACAAGATACAAGTGGTCAAAGTTGGCAACATACATTGACCATTCAACACCTCGTCATCAATCTAGTTAGCACAATAGCCAATCAGCCCTTGACACTCGACGTCATCTCACCTCTCCACGTGGCAGGCCATTATTGGAAAAAGGTGGCATAAATATGGATTAAACCATATTGTTAAAAAAAAACATGTATGGTTTAAAAAATAAAAGAAAAAAAGAAAGAGAGGATTTGGTGGGATTTTATCCCTTAAAATCCTCTTGCCTTGCCCATAAAACAAGAAGAGAAATAAAGCTCGTAAACTTATATTTCAACAAATTAACCCCTTTAACCACCTTTCTCATATTTCAAAAAATTATGATAAGGGGCTTAAAATAATTGGTTAAAGATTTTTATGTTAAAGAGAGGTTATAAATGAATTGTAAAAGAGGGAATTTTGTTAAAAGGGAGTTATTTTGTTTAAGAGGGTTATTGTTTTATTTTTTCATGGGGAGTTATTTATTAAATATGGAGGTTACAAGCCATGTAGCATATGTTATGTATAAAAAGGGGGTGTAGGTTCTTAATTTTTCAACCAAGTGATGGAAAATTATTGGAGAATTGTGAAAGAATTTTTGGAGAGAATTAGAATGCTAATGGAGGGTTTGATTTATTTTTGAGAGGAAGAATTACAAGGTGTTATTATACACCAAAATTGTAATAGTGAGAGAGATTGTGAGAAATTTTGTTTAGGAATAAAGCTTGGGTGATGTATAGAAGGCATAATTGCTTTGCATCATTAATAAACTAGTTCCTCATTGAGAAGCAGACCCGGAGACGTAGCTCAAATTGAGCGAACTCCATTATCAATCTCATGATCTCTCTTCTTCTCTTCTCTTTTATAATTCTCTTCAGTATTTATTTATTGAGTTTCTAATTATGATATTTAAGTAATTAGTTTATGTTTTATTAATTTTGGATAAGAACAAGTGAATGCTAATTTCCATGATTTCAACGGTTAAGATTCATAACCACGTAATTCTGTTGGATTGGGGTAAAATCTATGGTTGGGAGTAAAGTGCAGATTATTTGTAGCTCTTTAATTATAGATCAAGTTGGTATCAGAGCAGTTTAACAGGAAAATTGCAAGTGGTGAATGTTAACTAGGTTGAAATTGAGGCAAGTAGAAGGTGCACTTATCGAGTTCAATCTAGAGATCGAAAAACGAAGGAATTTTCCACAATCAAAGATGGAAGTTGAACAAAGTCCTATAGAGCTTGATGAGAAAGATTTCTAGAAATATTTTCTTGAGATGAAGTCAATGGTGGAAGTTATTTTACAAGAGAGGCAAGAACGAAAGAAGAGAAAGGAAGACAAGGACAGAAAGAAG
The DNA here is from genome assembly GCA_007258455.2 of Sequoia sempervirens. Taxonomy (NCBI): domain Eukaryota; kingdom Viridiplantae; phylum Streptophyta; class Pinopsida; order Cupressales; family Cupressaceae; genus Sequoia; species Sequoia sempervirens. The sequence goes on from VDFB02281492.1 coordinate 724,917,457, forward strand.
AGGGAAGTTGAATCCTCTTAAAAATATGATAAAAGTAAAGGAGTAGGAGGTGGTAGTGACCCTCCTAAACCTCCATCCCCATCTTCTTCTTCATCCTCTTTTTCTTCTTCATCTAGCTCTTCTAAGAAGAAACAACCTGTGCAAGCTAATACACTTTTGTTAAATCTAGATGTTAAATTTGGGTTGCCTATGTATAATGGTGAATTGGATGCAAAAAAATTGGATAACTGGCTTAAGCAGATCGAAGTGTATTGCAGGGTTCAATAGATCTTAGATGATTCTTCCAAAATCTAGCTAGCTACTCTTAGAATGGGAGGCATTGCATTGGTTTGGTGGGAAAGTAAGATTCAAGATGATCTTGCTACGCACGGTAAAATCATTTCATCTTGGTATGAATTTACTTTTGCTTTAAAGAAACAGTTTTATCCTTTGGGTTATATGCAACAAGTTATTATGGATTGGAAAAATCTGAGACATGGTAAAGGACAAACGGTACAAGAGTATACACAGTTGTTTAGGAAGAAAGCACTTACTCTTGGCATTCCTCTTTATACACAAGAAAATTTATTAAAGTATATAGGTGGTTTGCATTCACATTTGAAACATACAATCTTGATGTTTAATCCATTTAACTTTGATGAAGTGTGTGTACAAGCAACCCATATTGAAGCAGGTGGAAGGAACGTAAGTTTCAATTCAAAGAAGGAATTTGTTCCTCCAACTGAAGGTAATAAGAAGGGTAAGGAGAGGAAAATAGCTACTGTGAAGAAAGAGGAAAGTGAAAAGCCTACTTGCTCACATTGTCAGAAGAAAGGGCACATAGATGCAAAGTGTTGGAAACTGCATCCGAAGTTGAAACCCAAGTGGTTTAAAGAGTCTAAAGGAAAGCAAAAGGCCACAACTGTTGTTCAGGATCTTGGATCAGATTCTGATGATGAAACAAAGATTACAGTTGTGGGTGTGAAGGGTAAGACTTTTGTTGATTCTTCCACTAATGTTTCATGTGCTTCTACTTCTAAAAGTCATGTTGTTCTTGAAGATAGCACAAGATGTGAATTGTTTCATATAAGGGTGATATCTAAGAGCACAAAAAATTGATACACTAATTGATAGTGGGTCCCAAGTTAATCTAATTTCAGAAGAAGTTGTTAAACAATTGGGATTGAAAACAAAGCCACATAAGAAACCTTATCCATTAGGTTGGGTGTGTAATGATAATAAATTGCGAGTAAGTAAGCAATGCAATTTAAGATTTTCAATAACATCTAAGTTTATACATGAGGTTGAATTTGATGTGGTTCCACTTGATATATGTGGGATTGTGTTGGGTAGCCCGTACTTATATGATAGGAAAGCAATCTTCTTCAGGGAACATAATCAATATCACTTGTTTAAGGAAGGAATTGAATACATTGTGCATTCTCATCCAATTAAGATTGATAAATATTTTGTGAAAATGGGACAATTGAAATGGGTAGTTAATGCAAGCAATAATTTGGCACTTATGTCTACTCCACAAGAAGTGTCATTGCATAAAAGCATATTTGATTCTAGGGTTGTTCTAGTTACGAAAGACAAGTTTGATGTTGGTACATTCTTTTTCTCGTCCACAAATTCAGTTTTGTTATTCAACCTTCTACTTTTCAGCAATGTATGGTTGGTAGCAACAACATTGAATGTGGATGTGTCTATGACTAATGTACTTAATAATATCAGTACAGTTGGGTAAAAGCACAAAGCTATCACATTTTATAAAGGAAATGGCCAACGTTGATCCAATTTTTAAATTTGAATCACTAAAAAGTGGCATATATGTTTTGAATTTTGAAATGATGTAAACTAGTAAAATATGTATTATTTAGTATATTTTATGTTTGTATTTTAAAAAAAAATAAAAAAATTATTTTAAACTAGTTTTTAATAAATTAAAACTATAATTTAGTTGTTGATAAAATGCTGAAAAATGACTGCATGGGACGCCAAACTTTTTATAATAATTTTTTTTCTTTCAATTTTTTTGTGTATTTACAACTTGAAATTTTAGTGCATGGATATATTTTTTTCCAATTTGATAAATATATATTTTAAATAAATATTAAAATGTATGGAATCAAAACAATTGTTTTCATCTGACGTCAACTTTCATATTAAATATTTATCTAAAATGGAAAAATTATACCATCTTAAAATAGATTCTTTATCTAGTGCATCATATTTTTTTCAATTTTTTAATAAGTTTTAGTATTTTTCCTTTGGCATAGTAATCAAGTGTTGATAACCTACTTTGGTAAAAATTTAGAAAAAAATAAAAATAAACTATTAAAATAAATATATTTTTGAAAACTACACTTATGGATCTACAAAAGGGTATTTTTATATTTTAGAAAAATGTTATTTACATTAGTAGGAGTTATTGAAACTTCAAGTTTTTCAAATAATTTTATTTTTTTGGTAAATTGGACTCAAAGTGGTGCTCCATATATATTTAGCCAACAATTTTAGTTGAAAAAGTTGTGGAAGTATCTAACTTAGCTAGAATGAATCTTACTAGATCATATGTTTGACCAAAATTGAGTTTTAGTTAGAAATACTTAAATTCAGTTGTGCTGATAAGTTGGCTGAAAGTGTGACACAAATTTGTGCTTTTACCCAGTTTTGATTGTTGTTATAATGAGTAAGATGTATAGGTTCCAGAAAGGAAGGAAAAATGATATTGGGCAAGTGGGCCAACATTTCCCTAGCTCAATTTATACATAAATAAAGCTTTTGGAGGTCCAAAAGCTTCCCAATGGGGAGGAATGATCCAAGAGGATTGAAAAGAACCTAAAATTTTCACAATTTCAAAATCTCTCAGAACTTGCATCATTGTGTAGGGTCCACCGACACAAACCTGATGCAACTTGAAAGAGCTCAAAAGGAGTTCGTATGCAAAAGTTGTGAGCAGTCAAAGTTCTGGTCAATCAACAAATCAAAGGGCTCAAAAAAAAGGGGAATTTTTTTAAGTCATCAAAGGTGGTCAAAATGGTGTCATCACGAAGAGCTCGCTGAGAGCTTTTTGACACAACTCGTTTCGTTGAAAACGGAGTCCATTTGCACAAGATACAAGTGGTCAAAGTTGGCAACATACATTGACCATTCAACGCCTCATCATCAATCTAGTCAGCACAACAACCAATCAACCCTTGAAACTCAACTCACCTCTCCACGTGGTAGGCCATTATTGGAAAAAGGTAGCATAAATATGGATTAAACCATATTGTTAAAAAAAAAACACATATGGTTTAAAAATTAAAAGAAAAAAAGAGAGGATTTGGTGGCATTTTATCCCTTAAAATCCTCTTGCCTTGACCATAAAACAAGGAGAGAAATAAAGGCCATAAACTTATATTTCAACAAATTAACCCCTTTAACCACCTTTCTCATATTTCAACGAATTATGATATTTTAAAGGGTTTAAAATAATTGGTTAAAGATTTTTATGTTAAAAGGAGGTTATAAACGAATTGTAAAGAGAGAATTTTGTTAAAAGGGAGTTATTTTGTTTAAGAGGGTTATTTTTTTATTTGTTCATGGGGAGTTATTTATTAAATATGGAGGTTACACCCCATATAGCATATGTTATGTATAAAAAGGGGGTGTAGGTTCTTAATTTTTCAACCAAGTGATGGAAAATTATTGGAGAATTGTGAAAGAATTTTTGGAGAGAATTAGAATGCTAATGGAGGGTTTGATTTATTTTTGAGAGGAAGAATTACAAGGTGTTATTATACACCAAAATTGTAATAGTGAGAGAGATTGTGAGAAATTTTGTACAGGACTAAAGCTTGGGTGATGTACAAAAGCCGTAATTGCTTTGCATAATTAATAAAGCGGTTCCTCGTTGAGAAGTAGACCCAGAGACGTAGCTCAAATTGAGCGAACTCCGTTATCAAGCTTGTGATCTCTCTTCTTCTCTCCTCTTTTATAATTCTCTTCAATATTTATTTCTTGAGTTTCTAATTATAATATTTAAGTAATTAGTTTATGTTTTATTAATTTTGGATAAGAACAAGTGAATGCTAATTTATGTAATTTCAATGGTTAAGATTCATAACCACATAATTCTATTGTATAGGGGTAAAATCTGTGGTTGGGAGTAAAGTGCAAATTATTTGTAGCTCTTTAATTACAGATCAAGTGGAGGTTTTGGTGGAATTGGTGGTAGAGACTTTGGTAGTGGTGGTGGATTCGGTAGTAGAGGAGGTGTTGGTAGAGGCGGTCCCGGTGGAGGTCATGGCAATGGTTCTGGCGGAGGCCCTACTAGCGGTGGTGGCTCTAGTAGTGGCTCTGGCAGAAGTCATATTGGTGGTGGTTCTAGAAGTGGAATTGGCAGGAGGAGGTTCCTCTGGCCCTTTATCTTATAACAACCCTATTCTAAATACTCTACTTTAGAATATGGGTAAAATGCAGACTATTAGTGAGCCTTTCCCAGGCCTCTACCTAGCCCATTTTCCAACCTTTCTTCCAACATAGTCCATTTTCAATTTCCATCTTGAACACTCCCTTCCCTCAGGGAATGAAGATTCCCAAATTCAAAAAGTTTGCTAGTAAGGGGGATCTGTAGACACACATGTCCGCCTTTAATGTCCTCTACACCGACTTCTTCCATCATGATGCCTTGATGGCTAAACTATTTCCCCGATCTCTCAAGGACACAACACTCGAGTGGTACTATTACTTGCCTGATAATTCTATTTTCTCATTCGATCAACTTGTTAATCAATTCCTTAGACAATTCCAAGCAAACATTAGGCCGAAGATGACCTTGGATCTCGTCTGATGTAAGCAAGGAGACAATGAGAAGATTACTGATTTTATAGCGTGTTATTAAGCGCTTCTTTCAAAAATCTCGTATCAACTACTTGATTTTGATGTTCAGAAGGTGTTCATAGGGAACTTACAAAGGCCTTGGAAAGAGAAGTTCACCCTTATGAAATACCCTTCTTTTGCACATTTGTGTGCAACCTTACAAGAATACCAACAGACGGTTGCTCAGTTTGGGGGATCTTCCTCGCGCTCCCGTTCTGAAGGGAAATCCATTGTATCAATCTCTAGAAAGGGTAAAGCCATTATGAATGTAGTAGCCATTGTCAATGACAATGACCTCAAATGCAACTAGAAATTTGTGAAGTTGTCTAAATCTTACACTTCTGTCTTGCAAAAGCTGTTGAAGGATAAAATCATAACCTTACCAACTCCTAATCCCGTTAAAGAACCTTACCCTAACTAGTATGATGAGAGCACTTATTTTCAGTACCATCGTGTTAATGGACATGATACCAAATGTTGTATGTGGTTGCATCTTGAAATACAAGACCGCATCGAGCACGGTACTATTCGTCTCGATGGGAATAAGAAGAACACCAACAAATCAGTGGAAAAGGCTAATAGTGAATTACAGATATACATGGACCAATTTCTGTCACATTCTGCTAACATGATTATCGATCCTACTAATTTTGTTTCTCAACCCGAGGTCTATGTAAACATGGTCACAGTAACTTCTATTGTTCCACCTGCACTATCTACCCATAAAAAATAGGCCTTCACCTCTTTACATTCCCACTCGCATTAATGGTAACATTATGATGGGAGTCTTGATAAACCCCATGAGCTGTGTGAATGTTATTATCGAAGAAATGTTAGTATTGAACTCATTGCAAAAAGAAACATATGAAGAAACAAGATCTACCATCCATAATTATGATGGTATGAATCTAAGACCTTATGGCTTGATCACTCTGTCTGTCCTAGTTGGACTTAGGATTGTTGACATGGTCTTCGACGTTATTCCAGAGTCAGATTTGTTCAAAGTGAAGCTAGGTATTCATTTGTTGGCTTCAATGAACGGGGTTGCCTTCGTCATTCATAAGTGTCTAAAATTCTCCCACGAGGGTGTCATACATGTAGTACATGACATTGGATATCAGCCTTTGGTATCTCATGGTGGGTATTCATTGGATCACTTTTGGCCCTCTCCAATTGGTCTGCTTCTGCCTAGGATAGACCTACTTTACAAGAACTATGTGAAGTACAAAATTGGGGGCCAAGGGGAGACAAAGTTGACCCTTCTTGCAACGAAAAAATTGGTCACCTCCTCTTCCCGAGATGTGAAGAAGGAGCCTGCGCTTACAACTACCCCTTCTCTTAGAGAGAAAGAGAAGTCCACGCCGACCCCTTCTCCTCCTTGCAAAGGTAAGGAGAAGGATATACTGTTTGCTCCCTCTTCCTCAAAGGAGGAGAAGCCCATAATGGCTCCATTTCCTTCTCGTAAAGGTATAGAAAAAATGACCTTTTCCTAGACTACCCCGTCCTCTCCCCTTTCTTGGGAAGAGTACTGGATGAGTAAGCCCGATGGCTATCCTTTGAGTCTGATGATTCCTCGTTGGCGTAGACCCAAGATTAGAATCGCGGACCTTCCTAATGAATATCTAGGACCATGGTACTACTTATATGACAAAAAGAAAGGTTCTCACAAAGAATTCAATTTGCGGCCTCCTACTGCTCTTGCTCCTAAGGAAGTGAGTGGAAAGAGGCCCGCTGTTGAGGCTCTCGAATTGACTCCTCCTTTTGCTTCTCAGCCTGCTACCCCTGCTCCTGTACAGGAACTCGTTCCTCCACTTGAAATGACCATAGTGGACGTTCGTATGGTCGAGCAGGAACCTCTTGTCCCTTTGCAAGCTCCGAATTCTAACTCCAAGGGCTGTAGAAACTACCTTGCATGTGAGCACAAGCATCGATGAAAGGATCTCCTAGCCGAGTAGGCCACCTTGCAACAAAAGGAGGAAGGAATGACCGCTCCTATTTTAGGATTTCCTGTAGTGTCTCCTTCCTCACTTCCTATTATTTCTCTTCAGGTTGATCCACTCCTGGCTTCCATTGTGAGCATGAACGTGCCCAACCCTAAACAGGTAAAGGTGATTATCGCTACTTATATAGAGCTACCTTTGTTGATGTTTGTTCTAGATAGTCAACCCTTCCTAAAGCCCATGGATATGGTTAACACTTAAGTCGTATTTTCTACAGTTGTTTCCTCCTCCTTTGCACCTCTATCTTTGTCTGTGGGGAGTTCATCCCTTTCAACAAAAAAAGAGGTAGAGGCCTGTCCTTCCAGAAAAGAAGGACGTAAGAGGAGTCCACCTTCTTCACAAGGTGGCCCTATGATGACTTGTTCTATCCTTGTGATATAACTAGTCCTAGCTTCCCTTGAGTTTGTCACCACTCCCGAGTCATTCAACGAGCTTAATGGTGAATCTTAGGCACAACCTGTGCCGTTCACCGAGGATAAGCATGATGCTCCTATGGGATGCATGTTTAATTCCATGGATGAAGTCTCAACCCTGTCAGATATCTTCACAAAATCACTAGCTTTGACTCCACAAGAGCTCGGTGGAGAGGACCTTGAGGGGCCCTCTTCCTTGGCCCTTTTTGTGGGAGGGTCAGACGCCCCTCCTCTTAACATTCCATTCTTGCAGGCTCGTCCTCCTCCCCTTATGAGGATCTAGATTGGGAAGCGAATGACCTCCTAGATGATCAGTGTTAGGAGGAGGTCCCCTTTTTTTTCTTGATCTTGTGTGTGTGTGTGTTTTGTGATGTGTTCCCCTATACTCGTACTGTGTGTGCTTGGATGACCCTCGTCACCCTTATTTGTGCTTGGATATAGGTGTAGTTTTTGTGTCATAAACCTTCTTCTATTTGTACCACCATTCTTCCATGTTTGTGCTTAATTTTTGATAAATTAGGGACGATGTAAAGCATTGGGGGCATTTAGGCTTCCCTTCCATGTTGACCCAATTTTTTTTTTACTTTGTTTTTCATGCATTCTTCCTGATCTGGTTGGGGATTGATGATATTTTGCCTTGCATTGTGGTTACCTATTATTATATGAGCTTGGAAAGATCTGACCCCACTAAACCAGATCCCCCTTTGCCCTTTATTTTCATTTTTTTCTTACTCTTTATCTTTCTCTCTTCTTTGCTTGAGTTGTCCCTCCTATGTGTGAAAATGCTCTTCTTTAACACTTCAATTTTTAGAAAACGAATTCATTTCCAACAAATCTTTTCTTGAAAGTCTTCACAAACTCTTCCTTAGAATTGCATTCTCAACTTGGAACCCTAACATAATGTGTTTCCTTCATCACGGGTTCATAAAGAAAGGACTTGAAGGCATTCCTCTGAAGTGGTAACTTCTTTGACTTCCCCTCACATGGGGGAATGAACTTCCTTTCGAATTCCTTGATGAAGTGAACATCTTTCAAAAGGATTCCTTGATGACAAATCATTATAAGGTGAGCAGTTTCTTTTGAATTGTGTGTCCCTTGAGCGGACCCCCTTTCTTCTTCATGGTGGGTTCCCTAGGGACCCTTTCTTCAAAATCCTTTATGACAGATGGACCTTTTCATGTCTAGCCTGGGGGAAACCCAACTAGGCTCATTCCATTCACCCTTCTGCGTTTAGCTTGGGGGTATCCTAACTAGACCTCACTTTTCAAACAACATGTCCCTTGAGTGGACCCCTCTCCTTTTGAAGGGTTCCTGAGGGACCCCTTTGAAATTTTTACGGTCTGCGTGACTGACCACTTTTAGACACACTCTATCTGCAGGTAGACATGTCACCGCTTTAGACATGTTCTATCTACAGGTAGATGTGTAGCCACTTTAGACATGTTCTATCTGTGGGTAGATGTGTCTTCACTTTAGACATGTTCTATCTGTGGGTAGACATTCCATTGCTTTAGACACGCTCTATATGTGGGTAGACGTGTCACCACTTCTGACATGTTTTATCTATGGGTAGACATGTCACCGCTTTTGACGTGCTCTATCTACAGTTAGATGTGTCACTACTTTTGACACGTTCTATCTATGGGTAGATGTGTCGCTGCTTCCTAACTCTATGGAGTCTGCTTCCTTGGGGCATCCTCCATGCGAGAGATCTTGGGGGTTGCCTCCTTGTAGGTTCGCAGGCCTATAAGGTGCTTTGTCCAACTTCATAGTTTCAAGCAGCTATGGAGTCCTTCACATCTCCTACACCTTTGGGTACGTCAGATCGAGTATTGCTTCCTCGATGGTTCAGGTATACTTTTCTAACCCTACTCACTTCTTGATCTACTTTACTGAGCACTCATCAATACTCATTCTCGCTAAAATGGGGGAAAAATGTATAAGAGCGAATTTGCACCCTAGGAGCAATTCCCCTTTTTTCCTTTATACACTTTAGAAAACCAAATTCAGAGGCTTAAATTTACTTAAACCCGCTATTAGCAGTCCACGTGGAGCCTATTTTGTGTGTCGATGGAGGTGTTTCTGTCGGGGATGCTTGTGCAGTGTGCAGACATCCACGCAACACGCTTACGTCCCTGGTAGATTCCTACGGCTGAGCCAATAGAGGCGTTACTCTTCTCATTGGAAATGATGTAGTAATGCCTCCTTCAGCCAAACGACCCAAATATGGCCATTTTCTTCCTCATTCCTTCATATTCACTCCTTGAAATTATATTTGGAGGTTGGAAGAACTCTTGAATAGACCAATATCTCATACTCTCACTCTCACCAGCTCACTTTCACTTACTTCCAAGCATTCCATTGCAGTAATATAGCACTTCATCACTTTGGTAGAGTACATTTGGGACCACACCATTGCAGTAGAGGCTTGAGTTCCTCTCATTTCTCCCCCAAGTAGCCTTGAGTGCTCTTGGTGGAGGTGGTAAACTTCCCTCTCCTCTCCTCTATCACTTGGTTGAGTAGCATAGTATTGCATTGTAGTGCTTTTGTTTTCATTACATTTCTTCTTTATCTCATTCCTTTGGTTGTTCGTGGAGGTGGAAACATCTAAACAGGGGTCTGATTGAGGCAAGCCCCTATACAACCACCCAACATTCTCTCTCTTGTTGTGTGTAGGTGGACACACTTCGTGGAGCAAGCTGGTGAATAAGCTCTTCTATGAGATCGTCTTTGTCACCTTAGCTTTGGTATATCTACTTTATCACCTCCGTTTGTACTTCTCATATTTTATAGTGTTGTTTTGTTCTCTTAGAAGTTGTTAAGCTAGGCTATTAGTTGCTTTAGCAAGTCCAACCTTGTCTTTGCTGTAATCTAACTGTACAGACTACAACGCATTTTTGAGAAGCTAGCACGCCGTACTGTTGTTCGAAGTCCATGTTGACATCCTCAGGAAGAGAGCTCCCTGAGGTATAGAGTTGGACCTAAAAACTAACTTGCCTAAACCCACCTTAAAACTCGAGATTGCAGAGTGCTTGTAGGATTCCACATCCTTATCATTCTCACCATCATAACTCTAAACAATACACTTAGCTGAGGTAAGTTAGGGAAACCTCTCGCATCTTGACCCTCTGTGACCTAGGGTCTTACACACGGTGGTCCCCATCTCTTACACTTTAATTTTAAATTTTATTTCAATCTCATCATTTTTGTTCTCTTATTAAATTTGAATATTTGCTTAGTTTTGTTTGCAATTTTCATATACTAATACGTATTATTGTTTGCAAGTGTGTAGATATATTTATGTATATACACATATATTTTCACACTCCCATTTATATTTTCTTATTTTGATTGTGTTTATTATTATATGTGTTTTTGTATTATAATATTTTTGGATTAATTATATAGGATGTTTGTGAATATTGAATATAATTTTGAATTATATTTAGGATTTTTATGTTTTTTAATATTTTAATATTTGATTTCAAATATATTTATGTTTTCCAATTCAATTTATTGTTTGAATTTTTAATTCTTGTATTGTTGTGTATTTTTGTTGTTTGGTTAATTGCATTTCTATATGCATTTATTTTTCACATATATGAATGCAAATACATTTTTTTTTGTGGTTTTTTCCAATTTGTATGGTGTTTTGGTTGTTTTATGTTAATGGTTTTGGTTTGGTAATTTTTGGGGTTGATGTTTTTTTAGTTGGTATTGTTTTTTTTTTGGTATTGGTTTGATGTTTTTATTTAGTTTTATTTTTTTGTGTTTTTTGGATATGTTTTTTGGTTCATTGTGTTATTACCTTAAGTTTTATTATTAATTTTTCTATTTCTTATCAATCAATTTCTTATTTGGTTGAATTGTATTCATTTATATTAGTCTCTTGCTTTCCTTTGTGGGATTTTTTTTGGAATTTTATGCTTTCCTTTTTGAGGTTCTCTAGTGTTTCTTCCTCCTTTCAATTTATTTTGTCCTTTCGTTTTATTTTATTCTCTTTCTTAATTGGCTAGTCCTTCTAGGTCCTTGTGCCCCCCTTCTCTCCCCTCTCCCTTGTGCTCTTTTTAGGTAGCTCATGGTCTACAACTTTTTAATTTCTCCTTTAGCTCTTCTCCCATCTTGATGATGGATCACAAAGTGTGATCCGAAACATTGATGCAAAAATTCTCACACAATCAAAACCAAAAATCATTGCAAAGAACATTATGGATTGTGTAAACTTGATATCATTAAGTAAACCTTTATGTCACACCTCTAGGATCATATGATATCCTAGGTATGAATTGGTTGTGGAAACATATGGCTAAGGTAGATTTCCATGCTAAGACTATAGAATGCTTAGATGATTTTGGAAATCAAGTTAAATTCCAAGGGATACCTAGAGAGGTTAGGATTAGAAAAATTATGATAATGCAACTGATAAGAGCTAAGAAGAAAGGGTGTAAAATCTTCGCCATAAAGATTGAATAATTTGGGAAGGATAGTGATGATTTAGAGTTCCAGAGTTTTTAGGAATTAGAAGATGGTGAAATAGATGAAATTGGAAAATTAGATATGGAGAAGTATCCAATATTGAGAAAGTTTTCAGATGTGTTTCTAGATGAGTTACCAGGGTTGCCTTCGAAAAGAATATTTGAATTCTCTATAGATATAATTCCAAAGTCATAACCTATTTCTAAAGTACCCTATAGGATGACAACCACTAAACTTATGGAACTTAAGACACAATTGGATGAATTGTTGTTGAAAGCACTAATAAGACCAAGTGTATCACCTTGGGGAGGGCCAATTATCAATAAAGAAAAGATTTTTTTTATTGCAATAGCTTGTTGTAGATGGTGAAATCTGCATTTTGCTCAAAACAAACAACACACATTAGCATGTTAGTTTAAAACAAAGAAAATAACAACATCCATATGAAATGGTACATCAATGCTTTCAAATGCACACAAATGATAAAAGCAAGCTAAATAAGCACATGAAAAACATGAAGTGAGTCATCTCATATTGGATTGGTGCTTCTATGGAAAGAAGCCCTTTCCCAATCCTTGATCAAGCTAAGATAAATGATGAAATTGCTATGAATGTGATATGAAGATGGTGTGGACAAGATTAGCTCCCCATTGAAGAGATTAACCTTGTATCAGATTGTGGAGGATTTGCTTGAGGATGAAGCCTCTATTTAAAGCAATTTCACGCCGTAGTGTTGAAGAGGGAGCAATGTGACTATGATTGACAAATGAGAGGAAGACACTTGTCAAGTGTGAGTGGTCAATGGATATGATTAGAGACTGAATTAGGAGACACAATGTCCATCCATTCATTCGATAGTCCTGAACTGTCCTGTTCTGTCCATCCAACCTCCATCCACCTATAACCGAATCAACCATAATCCGTCCACCAATCCACCTTCCCAACCAACTATCGATCCTAATCCATAATCCTAACGAACCCATCCCAACCGAACCATATTTATTGATTGATATTAAAGGTATGATGTTTGATTTATTTGATTAAAAGGTTGATGATAATGTTTATTTGATTTTCAATAAATGACCTTAGGATGGAATCTAGTTCAGTTGATGAATTAACCTAATCGAATGCACAATGTTAATTTTGCATGTCTACATTTTGCCCCTCTTTGAAGCAATGTACTTGTTGCATTGGTTCAAAGAATAACTTGCCGTGATCAAAATTCAAAAAATTTCTGATTTTTCGGATGCCCCAGCGGAAAGAAGTACATTGGTACATTGTTGCCCCCTCGAAAGATCAAGCAAAAAGATTCAATTTGAGGGTCGATCTCGTGATAAAGAGGTTCAAAATGGGTGGTTATGGATGATGATGCAAATTAGATGATTTTAAGATGCTTAGAATAACAAATCTATATTATTTTAAACAACTTAAATGATTATATGGTGTGAGATAGATGAGATTGATGATGTGATGTGCTGTGATTATGCAAATGTATGATTTATGAGATGCTTAGACTAACAGATCTATATTATGATGATGATATGTTGTGATTATGTAAATGTATGATTTATGCCGATGCTTAGACTAACAAATCTATATTATGATGATGCTACAAATGCAATGCATGTGAAATGATTGATGTTTCCTATTATGTATGATATGAATGATATGTGGTATGCTGACAGTTTGTGGATGTAGGATGGATGCATGATGGAAGATGTATGTATGATGGATGCATTGGTGATGATGATGTTAGTGTGGAAATGAGATGATGACAAGAGGATCCCACAAGTCCATGATCTGACGAGGCTTTTTTAGAGATGATGATGATGATAGATGATGATGATGATGATAAATGATGATGATTTTCTTATCAAGGATTGGGATTTTAAAAGGGATACTTACCTTATGTTTGATTACACATAGGCACGATGAATCAAGGTATAAAGAACCAGGATGGGTTGTGCCTAGTGCGATGGACTTTAACTCAATCAAACAGATAGGAGTATTCTTGTTCACACCTGACATACGAAAACCTTGCTAGGACGTACCTAACAAAGCAAGTATTCGCCAAGTTATTTTACAAGAGCGTCCAACAAGCACATCAGATAAAAGATAATGATCGTTGCCCCATTCCTATCTCTCTAAATCCTTCATTTGGATATCATCAAGAGGTCCTTGGAATGAGCGCAATAATATAAATCAAAAGAAAAGATCAAGTACGCAAACAGGCCAATGTTCTTCATATCTCCAGCCAAAGGGATGTGTTTTGATAGGATAAGGATCCAAGTGATATCCAAAATGATGCCCATTGTTAGAACGATATATCCTAGGACATGCATTGTATAGGATGATGATGGTTTGATAAGTTGATTGATAGGCTGTTGATATAAGGTCGATTGACATGTTTGAAAATGATCAAGACTTTGATTTTACGATTGAAGCTTGCTTTTGCTACCTGCTATGATTATTTTTGTTTGCATTGCCAAAGGATGAAGGTGACGATCAATTTATTATGGATGATTGATTATTGTGGGTGAAAGCGAAATGAGACAAATGGATTTTTCAAATATTTGGATGTTTTTGACATTTTGAAATGTTTTGAGGCTGTTTTTGGATTTTGATGTTTTTCGGATGTTTTTGGATTTTGGTGTTTTTCAAATGTTTTTGGATTTTTGTGTTTGTCGAATGTTTTTGGATTTTGATGTTTTTTGAATGTTTTTGGATTTTGATGTCTCAGGGGCTGATCAAAGATGAGCCTTGCCTACGTTTAAGCTCAGAGACAACGTAGTTTAGATTCCATGTTTTTGATGTTTTCTATTTTATGAATGTTTTTGGATTTTCGCATGATTTGGATGATTTGGATATGGACATGTGTGACAATATCAATGCCCTGTTTGAGATTTTTGTTGAAAACCAAGCTAAGGTTGATTGATCTGATTGGTGGATTGATGATGATGACATTGTTGAGGATGCACAACAATGCAAAGATTTGAATGATGATGATTGATGATGATCACATTGTTGAGGATGCACAACAATGCAAGGATAGTGTTAAGAAACACAAGGATATCCTGAGATAATGATTTCTTGATTAGATTCAATTGATCATGATTGATGAAGCTTGATTTTGGAACAAAAGTTGTTCAAATGATTTGATGTGACATTTGAAGGGTGCGTTAGATGCAACTGATAGTGATTATTTGGATTGATGTTCGATGAAAGATGGAGCTTGATAAGGAATGTCTTCTCGTCAAAATATGCCATGGGCTAGTGATTTGGAATTTTGGATTACAGATTCTTGACCAATTTGATTTCACATTTTCCAATGTTTAGATTGCCACATAAGTTGGAGGACATAGACCAAGATTTATTCTTGAAGCAAGACGCAAAATATCTGCCCCCAATGTCTAGCAATGTATGGAATGCCATGGTTGGATGCTCGGATAGGTGCATGGATGGATGTATAAAGTAAGTACGCCAAGGATTCCAAGGATTATCTTGTGATAAGATAAGGTATTTAGATAAAGAATGCTCATTGGATAATGCTTCATGGCTTAGATAATGCTGCATAGGATAAACTCAATGAAAACGACCCATGTCAAGATGTTTTACCGTAAGAAGTGTAAAATGTGCCCCAAAATTTCATCAAGATCAAGATAACTTTGATGATGGATGCAGATGGATGAAGATGGATTGGATAAATGGTTCATGGATGAATGAATTTATTATGGCTGAGATGGATGGAATGTTGGATTTATTACGGATGGGATGAGATGCTTTCAATCGAACTAGCACATGTAGATGCTTGATTCCACACATGATGCCTATTTGCCAGGTTTTCATCATGGTCTTGCCCGAAGCACCACCCATGTGGTTTTCACTAGAGGACGATTTTTTTTTCTTTACTGTTTTCAATCCTTTTTCTGATTTTTTTGGATTTTCATATTTTTTTGATTTTTTTGAAGGATTTAAAGCTCATGCTAAACCACAAGGTGTTGTTGATGTAGATGCCCCTGTCATAATGTGCCATTGATATCTTGCTCGAAGAAGTTTCTTTGCTAAGGTACGTGCACTTGAATGCAACTTTTGGGATTCCTGATCTGCTTTATTGATACTAGGGTTAACTCTATCTTTTTGTGCACATCGCAATAGAATACCTTCATAATCGTTATGATGAAGGGCCGTTGCCAATACATGGTCAATTTGAGAATTTGATATCATGCGTGGAGGTGTGGATGGAGTGTGTTTAGGGATAAGAGATGGATTGGTTGATAGCTTGGAATCTCCGACTCTCCAAACTTGGGAAGATGAGCAATGATGGGTGGATACGAAAGTGTGCATGGAATTAGGACCAACTGCTTGATATACTTTGTACGTCGCTTGAAAATACTACTTTTGCTTTTGTGGACATCTTTGATGGATATTTTTCCCTTTTTTTATTTTGCCCCACAGTTTCTTTGACTGATGGAGTTCGATAGGGATGATCTTTCTTTGTATTCTTTGGTACCCATTTGTATTTGATTTGTCCATTATGCTTCTCGGCTTCTTTTGATTTGATAACGTTCTTCGTACTTTGATTCAATTCTTTCTTTTGATGTTGGTCCCAATTTGTGGATGGGGTGATGGGTGGATGAAGATTCATGACATGGCTAGTTGTAGTATTGACATTGGTTTCATCATAAGGATTCTTCGTGCTCCCTGTGTTGATGTTTGCTTGAGACGAAGTTGCCCCCAATATGGTAGAAGTAGTACCTTCATGTTTTGATTCTGCTTGTTCTGAGAGCTTTTGTTTAAAATGAATTCTCTGATAAATGACCACTGTAGGTGACGTTATTTCCATTTGCTGCTCTGCTAACTCTGGATGTTCTATCTGACTTGTTTCTTTGAGCAGATAATGTTGGATATCCTTATTCATGATGTCCCTAGTATGATTTTGGGACATATTTGATCCTGTTGTTGACAACTCATTTTGACTGTAGGAGTTAATAATCTACTCCTTTTGTGTTACAGAATTTTGTTCTAGATGAAGATCATCTACGTGTCCATCCATAGAAAACATCTCATGGGTAGATGGAGGAGTATGTGCTACATGGATATGATCATCTAGCATAGATAAGAGAGTTTCCATTAGATTATTGTAGTATCTTGAAGATATAAATTCTTGATCTTGGATGATTTCGGAGTTGCTTTCGACATGCTTTGGATCAATTTCCTGACATGGATCTGTTTCAAAGGATGGATTGTTTACAAAGGGTTCTTGGATGTTGTCCTTAGACATGGTAAGTGATTCGATATCCTCAAGTGTCGAGTTCAGGATTTCTTCAGTATTTGTAATCATGAGGTCGAAGGGGGTCAACATGTCTTGGAAGGGACCATTGCTAAACCTTAGTGGAATATTATGATCTTGCTTTGGAATAAATTCTTGAGATATGTCCTCTAACTCATATGGCGATGCAGAGACATTTTCAACATGATCATAGGTCAATGGATCATGCATTATGTCAATAGGATCAAACAATCCTAACACTCCTTGAAATAGATCACTAAAAAGTGGTTCTTGATTTATGGTGAGTTGATCATCGGATGGGGTGGAAACATCTTCAAGGTGCTCGTCGATGGAGAGATCTTGATCATTGTTTTCAACAATTATGTTGGAGGGATTTCCAATGTCTTCAACCAAAGGGTCAAATGATGTTGACATTTCTTGAATTGGATCATTGTTGGTTGGTGGATTTTGATCATGATTGAAAAGTGACTCTTGACACATGTTGATTTGATCATTAGACATAGCTTCAAAGTGCTCAGTGATGGATTGATCTTGATCCTTGTTCTCAATAGTTTTCATTTTTTGTGTTTGTGCTTGCATTTGTTGGGCAGCTTGAGAGGCTTGTTGCACTTGTTGAGCTTATTTTGTTTGTTGCATGGCTAGATATTGTTGGATGGCCCTTTGGTAGGCTTGGTGAGCTTTTAGCGCAATGTCATATTGTCTTGCTGCATTTGGTTTCGGTGGAAGTGGTGGCGGATTTAGAATTGTGTTGGATGTGGGTATGTGCGTGATCATCATGGAAAAAATAGGCCCTTAAGTGGCAAAAAATTCAAAAAAATCAGAGTTAGGCAACTTGACGTAAAAATTTGAATAAGTTATCTATATTATTTCAAAAATATGTAAGAATAGAATTTGTAGAAAATTGAATGTAGTTTCTAAACTACTAGGTTTATTTTAAAAAATAAAAATCTATTTGGTGAAAATTTGAAATTTCAATGTAGTAGTACTTAAATTTCAAGGAAAAAATAAAGTAGGTGTTTGTCGACCACCTAACCACAATAAAATGATAATATTTTTTAATAATATTTTAGACATAAGTAGAGGACTCATGTCCCAATGTGATGCATATTTTTTTGTAATTTTTTTCCAAATAAATAATTAATTATGATTTTTTTATTAGAACTTTTAAAAAATATAAAAACTCATATGTCTGACCACCTTAACTTGGTCAAAACATCATGAAATTCAATTTTTCTTTTTTTAATCTTATAGTATGTGAACCATATAATGTGACACATGTTTTAGATTCAAAAAATGTGATACCATTTGAAAACTATATATTTTTTCAATCAGCCTATCGATCAGGACTTTAGTCATAATTCAAATAGAAAATGAATAATAATAATTTATTAAATTCAAAGTAAAGCATAATTTATATTGGTGGAAAGCTAAGAATCTCCTTAAAAAATCCTTTTTGTTTCATCAATTTTGGGTAAAAAAAAAGTCGTTAGCCACATACCCATCATATCGCCACTTTTTGGCCCATCATGATCCTGCATATACCCATGTAGTGACAAGTGGTTGAGATACACTTGGAGCAATCATGAGGGTGGTGTTTGGAATGATCGAAGTGATAGGGATGGTTGGAATGACCAAGGTGATAGGTCCTTGGGAGACCATGTTTTGATTTGTTGGGATCAACATTGTTGCTTGATTGAATACCATCTGTTGGTGCAATGTCGATGGTATATTTAAAGGATTTGATGTGATGGCTCGATTGGTGTTAGGTGGATTGATTTGGATGGATTGATTGGTGCTAGGTAAAGGGGGAAGCCCTAAACCACATAATGATGTTGATATGGGTAATGGTGGTGGAGATGTCTCTTGGTGCAATGAATCAACTATTTTGGTAAGTGCAGTAATTTGATCTAGCCAAATTTGTTCTTGATTTCGACCTTGACTCCCTTGATGTAGTTGATTTGGCTCTTGTTTAAGCAGATTTGGAGTGTGTACTTGTGTTTGATTTTGGACAATGTTTCAATTTGGGATGACACTCAGATTTGGCATGATAGATTGAAATTGACCATTGTTCATGTTTGGAATATTCATATGTTTTGCAAATGTATCCATCCCAAAGTTTGCTGGATTCATGTTTCAAAAACTTGTACTTGGTACATTTTCATTTGGCATGTAGGGATTTGGTGGGATGACTTTGTTCGTTTGAAGGCTCATGCTTTGATTGTTCAGTTGACAGACTTGTAGGTTTGGATTTAGATCTACCATCGGAAGAGGTGTTCCAAACTCTTGATTGGGCATACTCACATTTGTACCATTGAAGTTTGTAGAAGGTAATGATCCCATGTACATGGATTTTATAGATGTGAGTGTTGATAATCGATCGGTGTTGTAAGGCTTTGAGCGTTCAATAGATTTGGATTACTCATGATGTATGGATCAAGTTTGTATTCCATGTTCCTCTTGTGTTTTGACCTTGTTGGAAAAGTGACCTCTAAGGTTCTTAGGATCAATGACGAGATGAAGGATGAAAAGGGGAAATGATATGAGTGATGAACGTTTAGGAACTTTGGATCAATGCTAGACTTAGGGTTTGCTTTTGATTGTTTGATTTGGATGATGAACTTGTAAAACCTAAGATGTTGGATGTGATCCTAAGATGATGTTGTTCAAAGGATTGTTAATTCAATTAAATGTATGAGAAAGGATGCATTCTCATACACCTAATTAAACAAAGTGATTTTGATTTTGATGATTTACCCAAGTCTAGAATGATGTTTCCAAAAGCTCTAAAGTTGTTTGGTGGGAAGGATGATAAATGTTTGGATGGGTGAAGTGTTTGATTTACTCCTAAATGAACATAGGAAGGACTTGTTTACTAGGCCAAGATAGTGAAGAACATGCCTTTTCTCTAAGAGTAATTCAAAATCAAAAGACCAATGTTTTCATGAAAACCATATGACCAAAAGATGCCAAGCACATGTGTGGGGTCCAATTGATTTAATCTTTGCTTAATGGATTCTTTTTACCACAAACACACTCTTGATTAGGTTTTCAATTGAATGTCCAATGTCTCAACTTCGTCTCATTTCACAAGGTATATTATGTGAAACTTTGATGAATTTAAGGCAAGGGTTACCTATTTTTTAACTTTAGTGGGAAAATTGAGATGTAAATTCAAGTGCTTAGAAACCTCTAAGGATGTAATCCCAAGGGAAAGCAATAACACGAGAATTTGGTCAATGGTATTTTCCTCCTAAAGGGTTTGAAATTTTGAGGATCATGTTGAATGTTTGTTTCGATGTTTTCGATCACACACTGTGTTTTCAAACTGACTCACAAGCAATAAAGCACCCTAGCTCAATTGGTATGTTTTTCTTAGTGGGCTTGCCTCATGCCCTTTGTAGTAGAAGAGATGATTTTACATGCAACCAAGGAAAGAGTATAAAGGTATGTTAAGAATGAAGTCAACCTCTATACTTTAACCAAGATCGGACATGGCAAGTAACTTCTTGGAATCTAAGTTCCAATGCACCACTTCGATAAACTCACTCAATGGATTAAAAGGCCACTACAAAACAAGGGTTCTAGTTTGGACTTTCCATTCGTAGGAGTTGACCCAATGTGGCAAGAGTCCCCTTTCAGATCCATCTTGTCGAAGTCAACCGCGTGATATTGGCGTTTCTTCCAATATCCACATTTATATCCTGGCTGGAAATACTCTTGGCATTAGAGTGTTACCGGTTGAGTTGTTCCCTTGGGTGAGTACTTTTTCCCCAAGGTAGGCCCTCTAGGATAAACAAAAGCAAGCAAAGACACAATCCGTAACTCGATCAATCTTTGATGACTTAAAGAAAGAGAATATACACGATGATGCTCTACTCACACTCGCACAAGATGTTCAATTTTAATCCCAAATCAAAGTGTGTATGGGCAATTATTTATGCAACTTAATGTCACCAAAATCCTTTTGATTCTCAAGATCGCCGTGAGGTGCAAGAGAAGCGCATACGTCTTTTGATGATATTACTTTGTGTAAATAATTACAAAACAATAAAAGAACACATTCATTTTAACCTTCAAAGCAATGATTTGATTCGTTTTAAAACACCAAAGGAAATATGAAGGTTACTTGTCCAATTTTAGCCCAATTTGAAATCTATTCAAATTTCTAAGGTTCCATTTTAATCCAACTTGAAGAAATTAAAAAGCTAGTGAGTTGGCATAAAATAGAAAATGAGCACAGTAATAGGATGCTCTAAGCAATAACAAGCATTAAAAAATGCTCTTTCAATTTTTTGAAGTTCATGTCAACTTCCCTAGCTCAAATTTTCTTGTTATGTTCTTGGATCTTTCGCCTTGCTACTCCATCATCTTCACGAGATCTACAAATTAGTTATTGACATATTCAATAAAAAATTAAGGACATGGATTATTCCTAAAAAAACAAATGTTAAAAATTTAATAATTCTTCCCTCAAAGATGACACTAATATTACTCAATCATCTGCCAACTTTTGTGATTCGTCATTTTTAGTAATTGTTGTTTTCCCAAAAGCGTTTTTAGAATTACAAAACCAAAGTCAAATATTTAATCAACCTCAAATCAATGCAAAAAAGAGAAATTGACAGTGCTTCTTATATGATAAGTGTAGAAGCTTTTGCATTAATGCATGTGATAAGGAATTCAAAAAGTCTTCTATATTACTATTGTTGATGAGGCTAATGATAGGTTTCAAATTCCTGACAAGCTAGGACACAGAATCTGTGGTACCTATGGTTGAATTGACCTTTAGCGAACATACCTATAATCTACCATTTGCTAATTTGTGACCATATGTGTGACAGTAGGACATATTTATGACTGCTATTCATTGAAAAGGCTTTAAAAACTGTATTTGGCATGTGAAGGAGACAACCACATCTTTCAAGTAAATGCATTTAGAAGGTGTAAAGTCAAATCTCACAATCTTTACCAGCGTCCTTCCTAGAAAATGACAGATCTATTTAGATGCTTGGACAAGCTTTTATGCTATTCTCAAGATTTTAAATACGTTACAAAGAAACGTAGGGTAGAGCTTGATTGTATGGTGTTAATCCCATTGAATGAGACATGCTTTTAAAGGAAATCATCTTTATGTTCTAGGCATAAAATGAAGCTAATTTGAACACATACTATTCTTCCACTAATCTACACACTGCCTACTTATTTGACATTTCTTAAACATATCACCAAATGCTTGTGGTAAACATGAATCCTGTTCAAGCATACATATTTTGCATGGAGGTCTGCATAAAGAAGGTTGGCAGAATGCTTAAAGAAAATGCAACCGACATGGATTACTATGATTTCAGGATACATAGACAGAATGTCATCTCATGGAATGTAATTATTGTAGGATATGCACAGAAGTTTCAAGTTAATGCAGTTGGTAGACACATTGAGGTTGATGGCAGATAGTTCTTTTTTTTTTGTTTTTGCAATAGAAAGAAATCAACGTAAGTGTAATTTACAAGCTACAATCCCTGCGCATGATGCACATCTTTCAAAGGATCCTAAAACACAACCAGTACGTGTGAAACTGTTCTCTACAACCTTAGGCCAACATCCTCCCAGCTCACGTATGAGATAGAGCAATAAAGACGGTCTCCCTTATTAAAGGGGTGGCGATAGTGGAAGATGAAAAAAGAAAAGATGCTCAGGCCGCCCTGACTTGTTCGCTAAAAGACACACCACACACAACCAATGCGCTCGATTTGAACCTTCACGTGTTTTCTAAAGCAGAGATTTCAAGCTCATTTGTAAATAACTATCACATGGCATGAGAATGGGTCAAATGACATAAATGGTGCAAATAGGATGACCAGGTGTGATGTTAACGTAGGCCGCATAGGAGTAAATAAAAGGAAAAGGCAGGCGAATCAAAATGGATGGCATGGATTTGATAATACAACAAACCAAGATAGACTATAATATTAAAGCACTCGCAGAGATCACTGGTGGGACGACTTTAGATCAGTTTAAGCCAATAAATTGTCACGTGCTCAAGCCAACTAACCCTGCACAAACACTCACTAGTGTAATAATGAGGGATGGGGCTGTAGTATTAATGCTCGATTTCCACATATCGTAGCAGAAGATTTTCAAGTATGGCTAATGATAATGCACAGTAGGCTCAATGAGGTTAAAGCAAGCAGGTCAGTTGGATGATGCAGTCCCCTCACCCTGTCCAACTCCAGTGGTTTCACAGGACAGTGCCAAGCATTCTATTGGAAGGTTTGGGAATTGGGAGTCTAGAGACGAACATGATTAATGTGGTCTGCCCGCACACCATGCAACAAGAGAGATGGATATGGATGCGTAGGACCATATATCCTATTACCTAGGTGATATCCTACTATCATCTGCCATGGCTAATGTGAGCTTTTCTGAGACAAAAACGTGAAGACACTCTTCTTTTTTTTGTTTTTCGCAGCATAAAAACTCAATGTTCAAGATTTACCAATGGTTAGTGTTTGTTGTGAATGCAATGTGAAATGCAGTGGTTTAAACAACATAAAATGTATAGGGCTCACAAGATCCCACCACCTAAGTCAGCCGTGAAATAAAAATTCAAGGAGATGCACTGTACCCATATACAAGATTGCAAGGATGGCTCATGACAATACTATGACCAGTTGATCAGTTGCAATAAGTCCATGGAAATCCAAGAATAAATATATCCAACAAAAAAAATGATCAACAGAACATGGCTGATAGATTGATGAGAACCCACGAAGACCTAAATAGGACATGATAATACATCAAACTATTAACCAAAGGATTTAAGCCATGACTTAGTGTACATGCATGACTCCAAGATGGTAGAAGCAGTAGACCGATAGAAATCCTGGACTCTTTTTTTTTTTTTTATCACAAGCAAATTTGTGGTTAAGTCACGTTGATTTGCTTCAAAGTTTTACTAGCAAATGAAATCAAATGTGTGGAATCATAAACAAAACAACGTTAACTTTTTTTTTTTTGAAACTTTCTAGCAAATGAAATCAAATGCTAAACTGTCATATCAGCTATCAGAGAAGTTCAATTTAAATCAGAATGCTAAAACTAAAATCTAATGAACTGAAATCTAATGCTTTAACTGTCATGGATTTACCCTCCTTCTAGCGCCATAATGTAGATGGTGAAATTTGAATTTTCTCAAAACAAACAACACACATTAGCATGTTAGTTTAAAACAAAGCAAACAACAACATCCATATGAAATGGTACATCAATGCTTTCAAATGCACACAAATGATAAAAGCAAGCTAAATAAGCACATGAAAAACATGAAGTGAGTCATCTCATATTGGATTGGTGCTTCTATGGAAAGAAGCCCTTTCCCAATCCTTGATCAAGCTAAGCTAAATGATGAAATTGCTATGAATGTGATATGAAGATGGTGTGGACAAGATTAGCTCCCCATTGAAGAGATTAACCTTGTATCATATTGTGGAGGATTTGCTTGAGGATGAAGCCTCTATTTAAAGAATTTCAAATGCTGAGTGTTGAAGAGGGAGCAATGTGGGACTAAGATTGGACAAATGAGAGGAAGACACTTGTCAAGTGGTGAGTGGTCAATGGATGTGCAAGATTTGGGAAGTGTACCCATGAGAGGGAGAATTTGAATTCAAATTTTGCAATAAATTTAGAGAGGGGGACAAGAAAAAGAGCAATAAATGCTATGTTGGAGGGACAAATCAACTTGTCATGTTGAGTGAAAATGAGGGTTTTAATAAATCAATAAATTGATTTATTTGTGCAAGTGGCTAAATCTAGATAATGCAAGTGGGTGAGATTAGTATTTAATCATGGTTAGATTAAATAAATGATGATTATGTTAGTTTAATGATGATTAGGTGAGTTTGAATTTTAGGACTTTGATATTTGATTTATTTAAATTAGAAAAGGATGAAATATAGATTGGTTTTAATTAAATAAATGTTTGATTTATTTAATTAAAGGTATGATGTTTGATTTATTTGATTAAAAGGTTGGTGATAATTTTTATTTGATTTTCAATAAATGACCTTAGGATGGAATCTAGTTCAGTTGATGAATTAACTTGATCGAATGCACAATGTTAATTTTGCATGTCTACATTTGTTACTTAGTTAATTTACTCGAAAGGTGAAAAATTAGAAATTTTTACTTCATTGAAGGGTTAGTATGTTACATGTGGTATCAGAGCCAGGTTTTGATCCTTGGACCTATGGGTTATAGGCCCACCATGCTTCTGCTATGCCACTATGATATCTAGATCTTAGATCTATTTTAGAGAATATAGTGGCTCCCTTCATCTAATCAAAAATGTTGTCAATGTGTGGAAACAAATACTTGCTCTTAACCATAGCTTTGCTAAGCATACAATAGTCGATGCACAAATGCAAGGTACCATCCTTCTTTTTAACAAAGATAATTGCAACATTGATGAACTTTATGAATAGTGTGTTTAGGGATTACCTTGAAAAATTTGTACTAGTTTTTCTAGATGATATTTTTATTTATTCTAGAAGTGAGGAAGAACATTGCAAACATTTAGAAATGGTCCTACAATGTCTAAGAGAACATAGGTTGTATGGTAAACTTTCCAAGTGTACATTCTTCCAAAAGAGGGTACATTATTTGGGTCATGTGATCTTGGAAGATGGAATTGTTGTAGATCTAGCTAAGATCAAGGTAATAATTGAGTGGCCTATACCTAAGAATGTGTTCGAGGTAAGAAGTTTCATGGGTTTAGTAGGGTATTATTAGAATTTTGTTTCAAACTTCTCTAAGATCACTTTCCTAATTACTTCTTTACAAAAAAGAAAGGAAAGAAATTTGAATGGATTGAGAAGTGTCAAGAGGCTTTTGACCTACTTAAAGATAAATTAACCACCACACCGATCTTAAAAGTACTAGATCCTAAAGGTAACTTTAAACAGTTATCATGGATGCATGCGAAGAAGGGTTTAGAGGTGTATTAATGCAATATGGGCAATTCATTTCTTATGAATCCAGGAAGCTAAAACCTTATGAGATGAATTATGCATCGCATGATTTAGAATTAGTAGTTGTGGTTCACACATTGCAAATATGGAGGCACTATTTGTTAGGAAAACCATTTGAGATGAAAAATGACCATAATGGGTTAAAGTACCTTTTTACTCAACCTAATTTGAATGCTATACAGAGAAGATGGTTAGAGTTAATAGCTGACTATGATTTTAATATCAACTATATTAAGAGGAAAGCAAATCGGGTTGTTGATGCATTAAGTAGAAGATGTCACATTACTTCTATAGTAACAATTCAAACTAATTTTAAGGGGCAAGTGCTCCAAAAGGGTAAGGAGGATGAGTATTACTTGCAAGTTAAGCAAACACTCATCGATAATCCACAAGATTCTAGGTATGAAGGTTTTCATTTTGAACCTAATGGATTACTTAGATATAAGGGTAGAATTTATGTACCTGACGTAAAGGAGTTAAGAAATCTAGTATGGAAGGAAATACATAGCACCATACTTTGGACATCCTAGAGTGACGAAAATGATGATTGATTTAAAACCATTATACTTCTAGAAGGGAATGAAAGGAGATTCCGCTAGTTTTGTGGCCAGGTGTCTTGAGTGTCAAAGGGTGAAAGTTGAGTATCATCATCTTGCAGGCTTATTATACCCACACGATATACGATAAATGAAGTGACAAGTCATAAATATGGGCTTTGTGCAAGGATTTTCTATGTCAAGGAATAAGCACAAGACCATTCTTATGGTTGTAGATAAGCTTACCAAGGTAGCACATTTTATACCTAGGAATCTAACTAATGGAGCACTTTTCATAGCAAGAAAATTTGTGCAGGAAGTGTTTAGATTGCATGGGATTCCTGAAAAAGATTATTTCAGACATAGATGCATGAGTCACTTCTAGGGTTTGGAAAACCTCTTTTTTTGCACTAGGGACTTTGTTGAATATTAGCTCAACATATCATCTGGAAATAGATGGGACAACTGAAAGGATGAATCAAGTATTGGAAGACCTTCTTAGGATGTATTGCATGGATCAATAGTACAAGTGGGAAGATTATTTACCCTTATTTGAATTTTCTTACAATAACTCTTATCATTATGCGATTAAGATGTCTCCTTTCAAAGCTTTGTATGGCCAAAAGTGTCAAAATACTATATGTTGGGATAAACTTGAGGATCGAGTAAGCCTTGGGCCATAAATGTTGGATGAAAAAGTTAATATTTTTAAGCAAAGGTTAGCTAAAGCTAACAATAGACAAAAAAGCTACATTGATGCTAAGAGAGTGCCCCATAATTTTTCCTTAGGTGATAAAGTATTGTTGAGAGTGAAACCTCACAAGAGCTCCATTAAAATTGGAAAGTCTTCTAAGTTAGCCCTACATTACGTTGGAAAATTTGAGATTCTTGAGGAATTGAATCAAGTAGCTTATTGAATCGCGTTGCCACCAACTCTTTCTAGAATGCATAATGTATTCCATATGTCCTACCTTAAATAGTATATACTAGGGGATACTCATGTAATTGATTGGACTACTTTATAGGTACAAGACCCATAGTAGTAACTCTCAAACCCATCAAGGTGCTATGAACATGTAAGATACACTTGTGTACAATGGAGAGATCTTTTAGTGCAAAGTCTAGTGGGACTAGTACACAGAAGACTTAGCTACTTGGGAGGACTATGTAGAAATTCAATAAATTTTTTCTGATATTCTTAATGCTTTTGAGAATGTTTGAACAATGTGTTGTTAGTTGTTATTTTTTAATAATACCTAAGGTCATTAGAGACAATGATTCATAAGGGGGGAGTATATTACACCCCAATTGTGTAGTTACTATTTACTATTACTACATAGGGTATATATGAATGTAATGTAAATTCTAGAGATGAACAAATTATGCTTGTACCTTGTTATCAATATGAGTGTTATCTCATTTGATGTTATCTTAGTTGATGTTATTCATGGAGAAATACTGCATATATGTGTGTAGACACCTGAATTTGACCACTCCCATATGTCCAAATTCACCTTTGTTTTCCTCTATCCCACATCCTTAAGCCATATTAATTAAACAATTTATTGTTTGGTTAATATTTCACCTTACCCTAATGTCTCCTAGGGTATTCAATTAATCAATTAAATACCTTTCCTTATTCCTCTCTAAATTAAATAAATAGTTCAATTTATTTAATTTAGTCATTTTGTCCAAATGAATTAAATCAATTTTTAATTCACCTTTTTCTCTCTCTTCATGTCAACATCCTCCATAATCCCTTCTAACCCATATTAATCTAGTTAATTTGTGATTAGGATGTGTACATCCCTAATCATCATTAGGGTGACATCCTCCATAATTTTCCACTTGCTTCTAATCTCCCATTAGCCCATCTAATCCTACATTTTCACAACCTTAATCATTAATTTAACCTAACCTAATCCTCATGCCATTTATGGCATGCATCCTCAGTCAACCATTATTAAATGCTTTCTCCTTTTGGAGAAGCCATCCTCTTTCCCATGTGAATGTAAACTTCACATTTATTCACCCCATGAATTGTGAGGAATTTTTAATTCCTCACAACCCCCCATAAGGAATTTTTAATTTCTTTTTCAATCCCCATGAGGATTTGTGAGGGTTTTTTAATTCCTCACTTGTCCTCTCATTGCACATGAAGAAAAAGAACTCCTTTGTGAGGAGATCTTGTCCATTCCCAAGGTACTTCATAGTACCTCCACCTCACCTCCACTTCATCCTCTTTTGTCCACCTCATTTGACACATGTTATCATGAGATGGCTTGTGAGTTCTCAACTCACCCTAGCAATTGATCTTCCCCACCTTGGATGAATCTCAACCCTCCATCCATTTGGATGTATCTCCCATAAAAGTAGTGGATTTACCCTCATTTAGCATCATGCATTCACTTAGCCAACTTAGCACACTTAGCCATTTTTGAGAACAAAACATAGAACCTCCATTGTTGCAACACTTTGAGATTCCATCTTGCATCAAATCAATTACCTTCATCCACCATTGCATTCTTCATCTCACCACCATAATTTAGAACTCACTTGCATGCTATTTTTCTAACCAAGGAGTACACAAATCAAGCATCAAAAGGGTCAACCAACTCAACAATTCAAGTAGGTACAAAGGGTTATTTTCTTTTATTTTTGTTTGAATTCAACTAGGCTCATCTTGAGGTGTTGTTAGTATTTTTCTTGTTTTCATTCTTGTTTAGTTTTGCATCTTTAGACTAGGAAATTCACCTACACACATTTTTGGCATGCCCGGTGGGACCCACGTCATGGGTCTACTTTTATGTTTTTTTTGGTTTAAGATTTTGTAGGCTCGGGTTTCACACATAGAGGTGAATCCACACATGATGAGTGAATCTACCTAGAACAGGGGTGGACCTATAGTGAACATAGGGAAACACACTCCTGCCCTTCCAGAGAAAAGGTGAGCCTACATCTAGTAACCCAAAATGGATATTTTAGAGGTGAATACTCTTGGGAAGAATGAACAAGAAAATTTGCTCAAGATAAGGGTGATTTTGATTTGATCATAGAGGCAGATACACATACGCCTCTCAACCCTATAGGTGACTGCAATCTCACCCATTTACCAAAAAGGTGATCTTGCATAAAAGAGAAAGGTGAATTCACTTCACACAAAGGTAAACTTGAGGTAATCTAGAATGCTAAACTTTTCTATTTGAGCTTTCATTTGATTTTGGATTTGGGTAGTAATCAACTGACTTGTTCATTTGTGCTTGTGATATTTTACTAACATTTGTGCAGCTAATCGTATGCCCAAGATCAGAGGTCAAAACTACTAACTTGTGTGTTGCAACACGAGTGGTCAAATCCCTTTAGTTAGCTTATCTGTTGTTTTTCATACTAGCTAGGCACATGTAGAATTAATTAAAGGGTCAATTAATCTAGTTTGTTATGTTTGGGAACATTTTTTTGACGTATGCTCTCTCCTTGCACCATACGATGATCCTAGGTGACCAAAAATCACAACTCGTTCCAGTCTAGTTGAGTCCACCTAGGAGTACTAGTGTGCATATGCTCTCCCCTTGTACTACGTGGGAGCTTAGGGATTAGTAGAAACATCTAGTACTTCCTTCCCTATAATGAGACCTACATGGGATTCCATCACCCAGGGGATGATCTCAATGACGTGTTACTAACAAGGTATATAAAGGGGGGAGAGCTAAAGCTGTACCCCAATTCAGTCATGTCATGTCTAGCGAAGCGTCGAAGCTAGGGTGATACCTAGATAAGACATGTAGGGTTGGTTCGAGTTTCCAATACCTTGTTGGGGCTCCCGATCCATGCTTGTGACAGGCTGGTGTTCATGGTTGTGCCTCACACACCCTCCTAGTGTATTGAGGACTCCCTAGAAAGCCTGTATAGCCTAGATAGAGACCCATGTTTAGCTGCAACTTGGTGTAGTGCAAGGGATGCAGATCATACCATGAAGATACTCACCACGTACTTCCTTAGGTTGAGGTAGAAATTCTTGTGGTGAACTACGATAGTTCTCGAGGAGAGAGAGAAGATGAGCTCGTGGCATCGATTGGTGACCCCGTGCCATTGGATCTCTAGCTATCTGCCTTCGCAAGAAAGGGCGAGTCAAAGAACCACCCCAGTATCACAGAGTATTAACCTTGGGGTTTCCCCTCAAGGTGGTGGGCCTACATCAAGTTAGCAAACCTTTATTACTAATTTTAGGCTTGTGTTGTTTCCAGTGTCTTCTTGTGATATATACTAGTGCTTGTCATTAGTTTGAGTTGGTCCTAACACATTGATTTTTGTTTTCCATGTTTTCAATCCTTTGCCATAGTTTGTCCCTACCCTCAGTGGAAAGTATAATCCTCACAGGGGAGAACTTGCATTGTGGATAGGAGATCCCACCCTTAGAAGGGTGAATCCATGTCAAAATCTAGTTCGATTGTTTGATAGGCGAACTCGCTTTTGTCAAGGGTGGTTTCACTTGCGGGTCTCTTAGATAGGTGACCCTGTATCTGCCTGTTTCTTAAATAAGTGATCTTGTTTTCCTTATAGGCAAGTTTGTGTCCATGTCTCCTAGTCTTTTGTCTATACCCCTCCTTGAATAGGCTAACTTGTTGTCCATAGGAGCAATTTAGTGCCAAGTCCGTACCATCCCCGTCCGTACATCCCCATAGAATAGGAGAACTTGTTGTCCATAGGGGTGGTCCTGCATCTAGTTTGTACCACATCCAGTCCATATATCCCCATAGAATAGGAAAACCTATTGTCTATAGGGGCGATCTTTCATTTGATCCATACCACATCTAGTCCATACATCCAAGGAAATAGGCAAAGTTGTCATCCCAATAGGAATTTCCATTCTTGTCCATACATATGAGGAAATAGGAAAATTTGTTATAGTGATAGACATTTCCATTCCCATCTATACATTTGAAGAAAGGGGCGATATTGAAACCTAGATAGGTGATCCCGCTCCCCAACTTGGCAATCCCATGAGTCCTGTCTGTACAGTCCAAGACATAGGTAATCTTGTGAACCCTAGAGAGGCGATCTTGAGACACACATAGGAAATTATGTGATCCTTTAGATAGGTGATCCTATTACGTGGAAGTGTGAATTAGTGATACATAGAGGAAAATCCATGTCCCATACAAAAAACTTGAGACTGAATCCTCTTAACCACTGAAAGCCTATTGTTTCTCGAGTCTATTCTTGTGATCAATTTTTTTTATCAACATCCATCTACTCATAATTGTCATTTTAGTCCATCTACATTTTTTGAAAGTCATTGAATCCTCAATGAAATCACATAGGTGCATCTTAGGACATCCTTAGACTACATATTCATCATTGATTCATCAATCCAAGTCCTTTAGGCATCATTTTAGGGCTCTTTTATCCAACTGGGTTAGGGATATGACCCTAATCATTATCATTCATGCTTACTTAGGATTTCCATCCATCTTGAGTCAGTAATCCCTCATGGTCTTATCAATCTATTCCCATCTCAAGGTAGATTTTGCACCATAATAATCATCCTCATCATTTGATCTAATCATTATTGTCTTGCATCATCCGGTCGCACTCGTGGACCTAGTTTGAAGTTAATCCTATTGATCCTATCTAATAGATCATCTTATCCATTCAATCAACCCAAATCAATCAAATCCAATCATGAATCCATCATTATCCTAGCAATCATCCAATCAATCAATCTATCATCCTAGAAATACTTTAAGTCATCATCTATGACACTACTTAAGTGCATCTTAGGACTTAGTGTCATCTTAGTCTTCTGGTCCCTTTCATTTTCATGTGTGTTATCCAATCATAGGAAAAGAAACTCATGGAATAACAACAACCCCAAAGTGGTCAGCCTTAGTATCCTCAAAATCCCCCCACCAATGGTGGTTCTTCACAATCCAACACGAAAAACCTCCATACAATCTACACCAGAAGAAAGAATGGTTAACCAACCTGAGCTCACTGTCGACAAGTAACTAAGTGATCCCACCAACTTGCAAATGAATGATCGTCTTCTCACTGAGCGAGGAGATAAATCCTCGCGTAATTGCTTATGAGGGGTACCAAGTCACCTCTTGGCTTTGATGTGTTGTAGTATTTCAACATCACACCCCCTCAATCACAAAATTTACAAAATTCTCAAGCTAATCCAAGCTTGTTGGTCCCACAAGTTCCTCAAGTTACTCCATAGGATACATGGTATCAACCTAGATTTGGCCATGATGTTTGTTATTAGGTCCCACCCCCTCCAGTTCAGATTTTAGTCATGGGAATAGCGCCTAATCCCAACAATCTCCAAGGTCCTGGTGCTAACAATCTGCAGGGATTTATCAATCATCAAGATCCAAACAATCCTTAAGGTCCTCATCCCCTTAATTTTCAAGGCATGAACATTCTGCAAGGTCTGACCCCCATACCATCTGCACCACCTCTTCTGCCAAATCAATTAGGTTAGTCTATGGGGAATACTGGGGGAAATGCATATAATCCTTTTGCTCCTCCTCCTCCTCACATCCCTCCTAGTCGCACACACACCTCAAACTTACCCCCACCTCCATTCACATCTCAACAGATACCTCAAGGCATCTTTCCACCCTTGCATCAACCACATGGTAACTCGCAACAACCACCATTGCAACCACCTTATCAAAAAACACCATAGAAATCCCCATCACAACTTCCACAATAGGCTCAAATCCCTTCATAGCCCCTGCGTCATGCTCAAATCCCACTACAACATCAACAACCACCCCTAAATAACCCCTTAGGGTAATCCATCTCCACCGCCACACAATTGTCAAGCTCCATCACAACCTCCTCGTCAATCATAAGTCCCCTCTCAAAAACATCTATCTTATCAACCACCACCACAACAATCTCAAATCCCATCACAACAACCTCCTCATCATTCTCAAATTCCCTCACAACCTCCACCTCATACTCAAATTCCGTCACAATTGCAGTAATCCTCTCAGAAATTTTTAGGAAACCCTACTTCCCAATACCTATACCATCCTTAAAGCACCTATTATCAGCAACCCCCTACATCGAATCCTAATACCAATTATTATTACTATAATTCACAACAATCCCAACAATCACAACAAAACACCTACTATTAGCAATCCAATCCACAACAACCTCCATATGCTTCCCAACAATAATCTACATATAAATACCAATCTAATCCAATTTACTCCCAACAACCACCATCCTATTAGTAGGGTGCCTCCTCATCATACATTAACCAAACCCTGTCATCAATCTTATAGAAATCCTCAACCCACCTACCCTCATCAATACCAACAAATCCCTTCATATCCACCTCCACCATCATATGATCAGTCCTTTCTACTGCCACAACCATCATATCAACAATATATCCCATATGATCAGTCCAATCTAGTAGGTCCTTTCTCCTCAATACCAATTAATAAGGAGTGAGAAGATATGTAAATTTCCCTCAAATACTTGCAACCAGGGACGCCCAAGAAGTCCTTCAAATTTGAGGACATTTTTCCTTGTCTGTTTGATCCCTCCATCTCACTTGTCCCCTTCCCTAAGCATTTTGAAATGCTGAAATTTGATAAATACAAGGGAAGGGGTGATCCAAGAAACCACTTGCAAGAATTTTACATGCATTGCCAAGAAGTCCTGCATAATGACAACTATCTCCTATGATTGTTCCCTAGGAGCCTAATGGGGAAAGCTCTAGATTGGTTCATGGGTCTACCAAAAGGATAAATTTCTTCCTTTTCAGATTTGTTAGAATTTTTTTTTGCACACTTCTCTTTCAATCTAGAGGACATAGACACTTTAGATCTCTTAAAAGATAAACAATGTGATGGAGAAACATTTGCAATCTGCCTATAAAGGTGGAGATCCTTGGTTGATGTAGAGCATCTACTCACTTCAAGGGTTCTAAAGACCCTAAACACAAACTTGAGAAGATCACTTTAACATTCACCTAATTCACTTCATAGATACTTGATTCTACAAGATCCTCAATACACCAAAACACCAAATCAGGGTTCCAACCTCTTTCCAGACCCTAGTAGACCTTAAACATCATGAAAAAGGAAAGATTAAACCAAAAAAACTCTCTTATAACTCTGTTTCATTAGTTTCCCTATTGTTTGCACCCAAAGACCAATATTGCTTGTAAGAGTCCAAAAGGAAAAAATTGGGCATAAATTAAAAACCAGGTGGAGTTCCTCCAAACTAAGCATAGATTATAGGACCCATTATAGCCTTATTAAACATACTTCAAACTCAGATACTATTGTTTTAGAAAGATTAAGCTTAAAATTGACTGTCCTGTAGAAATAAACTCCAAATAAGCCTATTTAACAAAGAAAGTACCAGTTTATTCACTCCACAACCCCAAATAACCATGGAAATATCTTCATTAGGTTATAAAACTAATAAATCAACAATATTTCTTAAAGAAATCACTCACCAATGCAACAAATCATAAAACCCTTGCTTAATGCTTAAACTATGCTCAAACAAGGAGGGTTTATTGAAAATATACTGCCCAAACCTCCAATCACTTAGCCATTTCTTCAAACATCTTGAATTAGGTTTGCATAAGCAAAATTAACTTTTCCAAACATTAACCACTATCATTTCTTCAAACCCTAGCCTGTAGGCAACAATTCATGCATGGAAAATAATGAAAAACACCTGGAGCATCAACAATTTTTTTGAATTTTTCCTTCCCCTACATATTCCAACATAATCACATTAAAATATAACCTATTCTAACCCATTCCATTGATTGAAAAATCCTCCATCGGTGGAATGGTTGTTAAACTCACTTTAGATTCTCAAAACCCTTAACTAGAGGGTTTCAAATAGTTTACTATAAAATTGCTCTTAAGTCCTCTAAATTTGATGAAAATTCTTCAAACCTCTTCCAAATGGAAGCTAACACAAATAAATATGAAAAAAATATCAATATTTACAGCCTAGGAGTGTTGCATAGTCTGTATAGTGCTTGTAAAACAATAAGAAAAATGCTATTTTAGTAGAACAAAGTACTTTTATTCACAAAATAGTTTCAAAATGCAATCATCAATGCTTTGATCACCCTTACAATTCTCTTTAAGGATGTTTACAATAGTTAGAATAAATTCCCCTTCAATTCTAGCTAACCAACAACCTTCCCAATCAACATGACTCTTCAACTTCTTACAATTTTGCATTTTTTTGCAATTTTGCATTTGTGCAACAAAATGAATTTTTTTGCAATTTGACTTAATTGACCTCCTAGAAACCTAGTAGTGACTCAAATACATTTGAAATGAAATTTTTACATGATGAAGATTCAAATTATACTAGATTACCTATTGGAGGCATAACACCATTAGGTGCTCTTGCACCATTGGCTAGTCGACTTAAATCCAATCTTCATGAGAAGGATTTGGTAACCATCTTTGTTACAAATTCCCACACTGAAATATCCCATAACCTATTCCTCCATTGTGTTACCACCTTTGTAGAGGTCATTGAGAAGGTTACTACTATTGAGATGGCCCTCATTGCTAAGTAACAAATCAAAATCTTCAAGGAAGATAAAGATAAATCATCTGAAGATAAATCCCACTACTGGAACAATAATAAAAATGCTCTCAATGATGGTGTCACTGACACTAAACACATTGAAGTAGCTGACACTTTGCAAAGATAGCAATATGCCAATCCCCCACAATTAGTTTCTAATGTCATAGCCATATCCCAAGGTACACCCTGTCCTCCACAGTCCAATCAATACAACCAAGGGAATAATAAGTGTGCATTCACTCCTTTGGGAGAATCTTTAGATGCTATTTTCAAGAGGCTGCTCCAAGTGAATTACATGATCACCTATCCTATGACATAGCCTTTTGATGAGTCAAAGCCCAAAATTTCCTAGTATAAAGAAAATGAGTATTGTGATTACCACAAGATCAAAGGTCACTTTGCTAATAAATGTCAAGGACTTAAAGGATATATCCAAGATCTCATAGATCGAGGCAACATCATAGTGGATATGAATCAAGCCACTTCATCCAATTCTCAATTGTAGATGTATCATAATTCCTTCCCTAAACACAATCAGGGTTCGAGCACCTCAAATGCAAACCCCAGGCCTATCAATAACAACTAGAATAATAACACTAATAATATCAACTGTAAAATGTGCCATACAAATATGAGAACATTATTACGTGCATCACCCAAGGAGAGCCTCATGTCTCTATGATCTATTTCAAAGGAAAGGACCCTCAATGCACTATCACCACACACTGTACCCACATATCAATCCTTGGGCCTTCCACTTCATCCCAACCAACTCCTACCCAAATATCCGTGAGCTCACAATACAATATCCTTGATCATCTTGGTGAGACTCCTACCCAAATATCCGTGAGCTCACAATACAATATCCTTGATCATCTTGGTAAGACTCCTACCCAAACATCCATTATGGATTTTCTAAAGTCTTCCACAATCCACCAAGAGATCCTTACAAAAAGCTTTGTAGGATACACACATCCAAAATGAAATTGATCCTACCCAATTTCAAGATTTAGTAGGACATTTTTCATCCACCTATTAGCTAGGATTTAACCAAAATGATATGTCTCTGATTGATTCATCCCATAACTATGCCTTACACATCAAGGTCCTGGTCACTTGCCATAAGGTAAAACAGGTCTTGGTAGATAATGACTTTGCTCTCAACCTATGTACATTAAAGTTCATAAAATAGGTAGGGTATGTGCATGTTGATCTGGATAATCAAACCATTACAATTAAGGCATACAAAAAATTAAAAAGGGACTCGAAGGGTATTATTTGTCTTCCTATCCAGGTTGGTCTTGTGGTGAAATACACTACCTGCCATGTCCTTGATCTGGAATTTCCCTACAACCTTCTCCTCAGTTGACCATGGATCCACACCATGTAGGTTGTTCCATCCACCTATCACCAATGCCTGAAATTTCCCTACAATGGGGTTGAAATAACTATTCATGCAAACCCCCAGCCTTTCAAGTACTGTCGTGCTCTAGAAGCTTCTTTCTCACACTCATGATATTGTACAGGAGTAGAAATGAGAACCTCTTAGGCATCACCATCCATCCCTTCTTCCATTCCATCATCTAATCCACCCTCCAATCCATCATCTCACACATCATCCACTCCATCCATTACATTTGATTCCACCATCACCAAGATCTAGATCATTGACAAAGGCTATAGAGAATATGAGATGTGTACAACTCTTAATGTGTCAACAATGCCTCCATCTCCTTGCACCTATGACCAACCTTCCCAGTTTATACCAAAAGAAGAAATGAAGACCAAAACCATCATCTCTAAAAATATGGGTTCTACCACCTTTCAAGATCTAAGAATTTTGTAGGACCAAATGCATGAAGATATCAGTTAGTGGGTCTATCGAGAGGAACTTGAGCCTTCTCCTCCTCTCCTTGAAAACTTCCAAGAGGTTTATCCCCATGCTTCTAAGCTTGCAAAAAAATACAACTATCAAGGGGGAGGGCTTGTTTTGTAGGAACATGGTAGATTATAGCCTATTGAGACACTAGTACGACCTAAACATGTAGGCCTAGGCTATGAGAAGAAGAAAAAGGGACCCACATCATCCACTAATACTTCCAATAATGTTAACTTAGATAATCATTTTTTGGAGGACATACCCGAAGAAGAACTTCCTTAACTATTCGCATGGCCAAATGGGTTATGCTCCTCAGTGAGTTTGATATAGAATATGTGGACCAGAAGGAAATCAAACTGAAACTAATAGTAGATCAATTGGTTGTCACTCCTTTAGTAGATGCATATCCTTTGTAGAAGAGTTCCCTGATGAAGGATTCCTCACAACCTCAGAATTAGATACATGGACATTATATTTTGATGGCTCATACACTCACAATGGAGATAGTGCAGAAATTATTTTTGTCACCCCTCAAGGTGACTACATACCAAAGTCATTCAAGTTAGCATTCCCATGCAAAAAAAACATAGCTGAATATGAAGCTCTAATCACAGGCCTAAGGATAAGTGGGCAATGGAATATCACTTATCTTTGTGTCTTTGGCGATTCTCAACTTATAATCAAATAGGTCAACGATGAGTTTCAAACCAAGAATGATAAACTTCTTCCTTAAGAATTCATGGTGGATTATTGTAAGAAATACTCCACCCATATCTAGTTTGAACAAATTCCTAGAGTACAAAATAAAGCTGTTGATGTCATGGCTACAATTGGTTCTCTCATCGACATGCCTACAAATTGAATAGATTGTGGGTTCCTCATAGGACAACTATTAATCCTGGCATATGATTTTTCGAATAACAAGATGGTGTGCAATATTATAGGTCCTTAATCACCTTGGTATCATGAAATTTACACCTACCTACATGATAATATACTACCACCTGACCTCACCCATAACCAATGCAAATCCTTCATTCAGTGTACCTCCCATTACATGATCGTAGGAGATACACTTTATTGTAGAGGGTATGATGACACTCTCCTTTGATGCCTAAGTGAATCAAAATCCCATGTTGTTTTAAATGAAGTACATAGTGCTATTTGCAGGTCTCATTTTAATGGGATGGCCTTGGCAAAGAAAACTCTCAAAGTAGTATATTATTGGCCAGCTATGGAGCATGACACTCGTGAATTTGTTAAGAAATGTGGACCATGTCAGCAACACACATATCTAATTCATGCACCTGCACAAGATCTCTAGCCTATCATTTCACCATGGCCTTTCTCACAATGGGGTCTTGATTTAATCGACAAAATTTATCCCTCATCTGATGGTCATACCTTCATCATCATTGCCACTGAATACTTCACTAAGTGGGTGGAAGCAATTCCACTCTACCAAATAACTGGTATTCAGATTTCCAAATTCATCCTCTACCATATTCTCTACAGATATGGTATTCCCCCCTCACCACCATCACTAACAATGACAAGCCTTTCAAAAACTAGTACATGAAACACCTTTGTGAAAAATATCATAACGAACATTGTTGGTCAACCCCCTATTACCCCCAAGGTAATGGACAAGCTAAAGCTACCAACAAGACCCTTATCAAAATCCTTAAAAAGGTTGTCAATAATACTAGTTGAGATTGGAACCTTCACCTCAATCCTGCCCTTTTGGCATACTGCACATCCTTCCATAGCCAAACTAGTGCCACCTCATATTCCATTGTTTATGGTGTAGAAACCATCTTATCGATTGAAGTCGAGATCCCATCACTTCTTATCTCTCTGAAGAATTTTATTAGTGATGAAGATGCTCAAGTTGCACAATTAAGTCAACTTGAAT
The DNA here is from genome assembly GCA_007258455.2 of Sequoia sempervirens. NCBI lineage: Eukaryota > Viridiplantae > Streptophyta > Pinopsida > Cupressales > Cupressaceae > Sequoia > Sequoia sempervirens. Next base: position 724,957,437 of record VDFB02281492.1, read on the forward strand.
TCTTGGATGAGGAGCGTATTAAGGCCTATAATCATCTACAAGCTTATCAACATTGGCTTAGGAGAAGTTGCAACAAGAAAGTTTGTCCCCGCCAATTCAATATTGGTGATCTAGTCCTAACAGAGAATCAACGTACCCAACAGGATCGAGAAAAGAAAGGAAAGTTTGAAGAAAATTGGTTAGGTCCATATATAGTCATTGCTAAATATGTTTCTAGGGCATATCGAATTGCAACACCTAAGGGGGAACCCTTGGAAGAACCCATCAACATCATGCGTCTGAAATGGTTTTATACCTAAGTCAGTTGGGTTATCCTATATAGAAAAATACCAAAAAAGTAAAAAATCTAGAAAAATACAATTTTTTTTTCCAAAAATAGTAAAGAGAAATAATGCATCCTATGGTGTAAACCACCCTTGGTGGTGCCTTCGATAAGTATGATTAGTGAAAACCTCACAACAAGCACCATTCATAGAGGGATTAATCATTATCTACCTTATGTCCTATTTTTCTTTATGCTTACATCCGTCCTATCAACATATCCTATATTTGCATCCTATTATACCCATCCCCCATCTACATCCTATTATCTGTCACTTGGTATATTTTGATTTAGCATTGGATGATTTCAATTTTCTATCCTAAATCCTAAGCTTCTGTCTTGAATTTGAGCTTTTCATTTCCTGTGTATGGTGTCGCGTCATCAATCTCATGTTCTCACTTAGGATCTTTCATCATGTTGGTCACCATTAGGTCTCATGTCATCTTTCATATCTCTTGTCGAACTACATTGCCTCTATGACTAGACGTAGCCAAGGCCATCTATTGATATGCCCTCGAGGCATTAGGCCAGTCCTTTAGATTTTTCAAATAAACAATAAAATCATGATTCGATCTTTTTTCATTAAAATAAAGTTAAAGGTCATGTCGAACTATGTTTCCTCTGTTCTTTCATGTAGGCAAGGCTAATCATTTGATCAACCCCTGAGTCTTTTTTCCACCCTTTTGTGTCATCCTTCCTCATCCATCAGAGTTATTTTTTTCCTCTTTCAACTTTTATCCATGGTTAGTCATTAGTCTTTTATCGAACTACGAGGTCTCTGTGCTTTCACGTAGGAAAGGCCATTAATCAATGAGCCCTTGAGACCCTAGGTCAGTCCATAGGGTGTGTCTTGGTTCTGTGTCATTTTGTCAAGTGTGTCCCTGTCTAGCTGGTTCCTAACAACAAAATCCATTAGCCTAAGAGATTCAATCTATTTTGAGTATCCTGAGTCATGTCGATCACCCGATCTACCCTCCATCTTTGGTCTTAACAGGATGTATCCTAATTAGACTGCATCAATCCCGTCCACCTATTGGTCCTATGGTAAAGGATATTTGAAATTTATTGTGATCTTTTAGTGCTTTTGCATTTTGCTTATCTTTTGAGCTTCCTATTATACCTACTCAAGGTCACCATGATCCATCATATCATGACAAACTTTGATTGGTAAACATAGAGGCATATCTTGATTTTCTATGTGATCTTGTTTTCCTAGTTGTCCCATGTAGTACCCACTAAGACCTTCGCAATCTTGTGTTATGCTAGGCCATCCTTTGCATTTGTGTTTATTCCAACATTTGGCCCGACCAATGCCATTACAGCTTTGGGGTGTTGGGATATCCTTATTTTTTGTTGTGTTTTTCTTACACATTTGACACTAATCGACCTTGGTTCTTCATACCCTAGCGTATCATGTCCTATGCTATAGTAAAATTCAATGCTCCTAATATGGAAAAATGGCATTAGATTTACATTTCATTTATCCTTCCATTGCATTGCATTTATCCACATCCATTCTTCCTCTAGCCTAAGGTTAGTGATTTTTGGTTGTGCAAATTTTCTCCTCCCACCTATTCTTCCTATCAAGATTCCTATGGTTTCGACAGGTGCACTATCACACCCATCATCATCCATTTCACTATGTAGTTCCATGATCACTTTGATTTCATCTCATTTCACTGCATTATCATTTATATTCATTTCATTTTTATTTCATCTCATTTCATTGCATAATCATTTTCATTATCATCTTAAGTTGTTTAGATTAATATAGATTTGTTATTCTAAGCATCTTGAGTTCATTTCATTTCATCTCATTTCATTGCATAATAATTTTCATTATCATCTTAAGTTGTTTAGATTAATATAGATTTGCTATTCTAAGCATCTTGAGTTCATTTCATTGCATAATCATTTTCATTATCATCTTGAGTTGTTTAGATTAATATATATTTGTTATTCTAAGCATCTTGAGTTCATTTCATTTCATCTCATTTCACTACATTATTATTTCTATTCATTTCATTTTTCATTCCATCTTATTTCATTTTCATAATCATCTTAAATTTTTTAGATTAATATAGATTTGTTATTCTAAGCATCTTAAGTTCATTCCATTTCATCTCATTTCATTGCATTATCATTTTCATACTCATCTTGAGCTATTTAGATTAATATAGATTTGTTATTCTAAGCATCTTAAGTCCATTTTCATTATCATTTTATGTTGTTTAGAGTTATTCTAAACATATTAGTTCATTTCGCTATATACACTGCATTGTACATCACATTCATCACATCTACCCATAGCATGATCACATGTTCATACTACATCCATTACATATTTTCATGTTGAACATCACACATACATGCATAATTAATGATTATTATGCAATTATCTATACATTATTCATCATCCATAAATCATCAATCATCATATCATATCCCATATGTAGGCATCATAAATCACAATTGCATTGCCACCTACATCACACACCATTAGTATCATGTCCATAGCATACATTATAAACTCATGAATCATGTCACACCACATCCTACATGTAAACACAAGAATACATCATCATAATCATAACCATACACATGAACATAATAAATATCCACAACATCACATAATAATCACATAGCATTGTCAATGTCCATCGCATCACATATATATCAAAAATATAGTGTCTATCACAAGTCCATCCAAGGTCCATAATAAAAATATCATAAAATTCCATCATAAAGAGTCCATCAACCCTCATAAAAGTCCATAACTATCCATAATAATGGTCCATAGTCTATCAAGTCCATCAAATAATGGTACAAGTGTAGGGAAATAATGAAAAACATATAGTTGCATCTAACACGACAAGGTTTCCTGAATAAATAAAGAATCATAAATGAAAAAATCTAATGAATCAATCTGATCAATATCTGCACAAGAATCTGTATGCAATCTCTTCCTGTATATACATGTATCTGCCCTATACTTGTCAAAAATGGGAATCTTGTATCCACCCTTATCCATCTATCTGCTGCTCCTTGCATTTGACTGCTGTGGAGAGTATGAACCTGGTCCTTGCCCGTGAGGAGGGGTCTCTTAGTAGTTGCTATAAGCTCATGTGTGAGTCCATGTTGAGCGAGAGGGTATTGGTCTTTGAGGTGTAGGTGGCATGAATGAAGGTACCCTTTGTGTTGGGTTAGGTATAGCCGAGAAGTATGCTCCCATCTAGTACCCAACCTCAGTCCTGACATGTGAATCTACATCTTCCTGTGCCTACAACTAGTCCCTCTCCATCCTATACCTATCCCACTGTTGATGTATCTATCGCCTCTCCTGATCCCATGCCTCTTGCGCTAGTCTCATGGAATCCACCCGAGAGTCCATCTGCTCCATCCTCCACACAACCTCATCCCTCTCACTCTATAGGATTTGCACTCAAGCCTCTATTGTCTCTGCCCTCCCAGTGGCCTCATCTCTCTTCCTCCTCATAGCACTGGTCTCGCCCACCACATCCTCAGCCATCTCCATGGACTCCTCTCACACACACCGTGCCTCCTCTAGCTACCTTTGTAGGTCACCCTTCTCCCCCTGCAGCTCCGTCCTCTCCCTCTGCAACTCTAGTATCTACTCACTAAGCTCCCCTGCCATCCTCAACACATATATTTGTCCCCATCCTCCTGCATGGTCTCAGTTGCCTCCTGTAGCTGTTGTACCTCCCCTGTAGTCTCTCCGCCTTTGTCTAGAGTTGATCCCTATCAACCTCCAACTCTCTCAATTTATGCTCTATAGTATGCACTTTGTCCAGAGATCCTATCAACAAAACTGTTGGATCCTTTGGCAGAGGTGCTTGATATGGCACTATGGCCCTCTCGTCCACTGCGGCCTGGGTGTCTACCTCCATTTCCTATTCCCCTCTCCCCTCCCCTTCCATCTCCACATCAGACATTGCCTCCTCCTATGCCACCTCTACCACACCCCTATGTCTCCCATCTCTCTTCCTCCTTTGCGGCTTCATCTGCTCCTCCTCCTCCTCCTCATCCCCAAACCCCACTACTGGTTTAATCAGATGCATGGTCGTAATCCTCGTAGGCCTCTGCTCAGCCCACCATGTAGTATATCTAACCATGGTGTCGACATCATTTGGACCGGCTCCCAATGGCCATAGTGTAATAGGGATTGCCTCCCACATTTACCTAGTGTACTCCATCAGAATCCTCTACCCCCATACAATCCTTGCCTCGCAGCTAATCCACCTAAACAACTGTGGTCCTATAGGGATATCCTATGTGATCCTCTACTGATGGGTGAACCTGTTCAACCTATGCAACTCTATGATGAATGGATATTTGTGTATCAAATAGAATTTGGAAAAAAAATAGGCCCTGTACAGCCTGTCATCCTCCTGCCATCCTCAAAAATTCCTATCCACATACAGTCTCCAGATGATGTCCTCATCTCTTAGCCCATCAATCAACTGCTGCCAAAACTCCAATCTCCCTACCCCATTGTAGTGGAGCTTCCATCTATAATCCCTACCCCACCAATAGGTTACTAGGAGACTCTCATCCCTATCACCCACCACAAGGATGTCTAGCCATTCCATGCAAATGTGTTCCTAGGCCCATACTTGAAGCAGTGTGATGTGTGTAACACTCAATGCCCGCCTATAACACACCATGTGCATGTCCCGATACAATTGCGCTAATACAAATGACCCCCACGTAAAGATTCTATCTTGCCTCTCCACTATGTTTCTGACAACCTCAATCATCTTGAGGCTGAAAAATCTGCTGCTCCTATCAGGGAGAAGGATCCCACTAATGAGTCCACAGAGGTATAGAGGTAGTGGAGCTCTCACTACTCCTAGGTGAGCATCAATATCTATCTCCTTCCCTCAGTTAGGAAGGTATACATCTCCAAACACCACACTTAGGCTCCTCTCTACTGGTTAGGTGGGCATGGCACTAATAATTTGTCCTATGATTAAAAGCCTCAGAATTCACCCCATGTCCTCTAAGGTCACTGTCATCTCCCTTATGGGGAGATGGAAGGTAGATGTTTTTGAGCTCCATCGCTCCATTAATGCTATCAACAATGGCCTGTGTGCCCTAATGTTGGGATATCCCAACATGTGCAATAACCTTGCCTGCCCCAGCGCTACACGATTGTCGGGGGTCATGGCATCCTAGTTCACCTCCAAGATTCCCAAATGCCTCTCCCGCGTCCTTAGAGTCTTGAAGCTCTACATCCATGTCAATAATTCTATCAATCCTTTCTAACACTTCATTTCTACCTTTTTCTTTTTCATACCTACCCTAGTTTGGCGAGTTCGCCTCTGTGTAACCTCTTCCCTTTTTTTAGCACGTTCACCTATTAGGTTCGTGCATTTGCCCCTATGGTCCATTTTTATGGGTTCGCTTGTTTTAAAAGTGCACCCACCCCTTCCTTATCTAGGCACAAATTTTCCCTTTCTAACCTAGAGGTGAACTCATGTTCACCCCTTTTCCCCATGGGCAAGTGAGTACTCGTCCCTGTATTTTTTCTTCCAAAGTGGCGAATTCACATTCACCTTTCTCCCTAATGGGTGGATTTGTAGCTACCCATTCCCATTTTGAGCGAATTTGCATTTTCCTGTTTCCCTTTTGGGCAGATTTGTGTCCACCCTTTTTCCCTAAAGGTGATTTTGCAATTGCCTATTTGGGGCATATTTTCCCTTGTATATTTACGCATCTGCCCTTTTCCAATTTTGGCAATTATGCAATCGGCTGTTTCCTTGCTCATTCGCCCCTGCATATGTAGGTTTTCCCATTTTGGAGAGAGGCGATCAAGCAATTGTCCTTCTCTAAACATATCCACCCCTGCAAATACGCATTCGCCCCTCCCTTTCCAATTTGTCGGACAAGAAAATGCGCTATGCCAGAAGGGAAAATCTATCCTTCCGTGCAAACCTGTTTGACCTAGCTACCCACCCGAAAATTAAAACATGTGCTAAAAATTTAAATCAAATCACAAAGTAGAGATTTGAGTCCTACCTAGTGGGGTACTGCTCGCTCGTAGTAGTAGGTTTGAACCTCGTCACCTCGGTGGATCATCTCATCGTCGCCGTCCATGTCACTCATCTTGTTAGCAATTTCTCTCTCTCTCTCTCTCATTCAATTGCGTGATGACAAGTGTACAAATGAAAATAAGCTGAATAGTGAATTTTAAAATTTACTATTTATAATTTTCATTTTCGACCCTACTTAGCCTTTTAATTTTTGGGTAATTTTTACCCTTTAATTAACCTTTTTTAATTCATTTCACCCTTTTCTTTTGAGGGCTGCCATTTGCACCCTGTATGTCCGTTTTCCTTCATTCAAAAACCATTCTTCATGGTTTTTTGTTCTCTATCATGTGGTACCCTATGTTTGTCCATATCAAGAAGTTGCCTAGGGCCCCTTTTCTTCCCCATCCATCATCTCGAGGGGGCATACCCTACCATATTTCTGCATTCTTCTTTCCTATCCACTTTCCTACGATATTAGGGCATCGTCTAATGTTCTTTTCTTCTATCGAATCATCCACACTTTATTCTTCTTCGAAAGACTGTTATGCTAACAATTTTTCAAAGAGGGACAAAATGTAGACACCTGAATTTGACCACTCCCATATGGTCAAATTCACCTTTGTTTTCCTCTATCCTACATCCCTAAGCTATATTAATTAAATAATTTATTATTTGGTTAATATTGCATCTTACCCTAATGTCTCCTAAGGTATTCAATTAATCAATTAAATACGTTTCCTTATTCTTCTCTAAATTAAATAATTAGTTCAATTTATTTAAATTTAGTCATTTTGTCCAAATGATTAAATCAATTTTTAATTCACATTTTTCTCTCATGTCAACATCCTCCATAATCCCTTCTAACCCAAATTAATCTAATTAATTTGTGATTAGGATGTGCACATCCCTAATCATCATTAGGGTCACATCCTCCATAATTTTCCACTTGCTTCTAATCTCCCATTAGCCCATCTAATCATGCATTTGCACTTGACCTTAATCACTAATTTAACCTAACCTAATCCTCATGCCATTTATGACATGTGTCCTTAGTCAACCATTATTAAATGCTTTCTCCTTTTGGAGAAGCCATCCTCTTCCCCATGTGAATTTAAAATTCACATTGATTCTCCCCATGAATTGTGAGGAATTTTTAATTCCTCACAACCCCCCATAAGGAATTTTTAATTCCTTTTTCAACCCCCAAGAGGATTTGTGAGGGATTTTTAATTCCTCACTTGTCCTCTCATTGTACATGAAGACAAATACCTCCTTTATAAGGAGATATTTTCCATTACCAAGGTACTTCATAGTACCTCCACCTCACCTCCACTTCATCCTCTTTTGTCCACCTCATTTGACACATGTCATCATGAGATGGCTTGTGAGTTCTCAAATCACCCTAGCCATTGATCTTCCCCACCTTGGATGAATCTCAACCCTCCATCCATTTTGAGGAATCTCCCCTAAAAGTAGTGGATTTCCCCTCATTTTGCATCATGCATTCACTTAGCCAACTTAGCACACTTAGCCATTTTTGAGAAAAAAGCATAGAACCTCCATTGTTGTAGCACTTCAAGCTTCCATCTTTCATCAAATCAATTACCCACATCCACCATTTCATTCTTCATCTCACCAACATCATTTAGAACTCACTTGCATGCCATTTTTCTAACCAAGGAGTACACAAATCAAGTATCAAAAGGGCCAACTAACTCAACAATTCAAGCAAGGTAAAAAGTGTTATTTTCTTGTATTTTTGTTTGAATTCAACTAGGCTCATCTTGAGGTGTTGTTAGTATTTTCCTTGTTTGCATTCTTCTTTAGTTTTGTATCTTTAGACTAGGAAATTCACCTGCATACAATGTGAATGGATGGTTATTGAATTATTATTCTAACTTTGGAGATGCTTATATATATATTGCATATGTTTTGAATAATTAACTATCACGTGCATATGTTAGTGGATGCAGGTATGTGTTCCATTCCTCCAGGTAGAGGGGAAGTATCACTCAGGAGAAGATCTTGGTTGGGTAACAGGTAAAAGTAAACTATCTGAGCATATACACACACCACATTAGAATGATTTGAGTTGAGTTAGTTTGTGGGTAGTTGGTAAGTCATCCTTAGCTAATATGTCTACATTTTAGAGTCTTGTTTACTATTGTATGCATTATTGGGTGATGTTTATCTATTGAGCTTTTGAGATCTTTCTTGTACTATAATGATTATATTGACAACCAGGATGTACATGGAGTATGTATATATATATGCACATACATGTCAATGGGATCTAACGACATGTATATGCACATGTATAGATGTACCACACGTAAACACTTATCAATATGATGGTAATTGTGAATGGCTATATTGGAATTAGATGCACAAACATATATATATGTATAGTATATACACGTATTCATGTGTATATGTGTATCGATACATAGATACGTTGGAAAATGGACATGCTCATACAGATGCATCAATATAGATATATCTACATATACGTGTACATAGAGGCATATACATTTATACATATATATATATGCATACATTCAATATAATGTGTTTATTATATAATATCTTGCATGTACTCTTATATATATATATATGTGAATAGAAATCAACTATCACTTACTTTGATAGAAGCCGATTTATAAAGGCTATTTATAATTGATAAAGACTGTGATATTGGGGCTCGATTATAGTCATTATAGACTATAGTTTAAGAGGTTGATAAAATAGCTTGTGACTATTTTGTGAAGTTGTTTCTCACTCTTTCTTCCATTCGATATGTGAAACTTACATTGCATTTGAGTTATTTTTGATGTATGTGGAATTAGTCAATACCTTATGTAATTATATGCTTTGACTTAGTAAACGTTTCTACTATGATACTTACATTTATTTGATACTTTGTCAAATGTATTTATCAGCCTAAGCCGACTCATCTTCTTTAAACAACTAAAGGGATTTCAGTTATCAGAAAAACTAGATATGGTTTGTAGATTGAAGAAAGCACTATATGGATTGAAGAAATCTCCCAGAGCTTGGTATGCATGGTTGGATAGGTACTTGATACAACAAGCATTCAATAAAGGTACCATAGATAGTAATCTTTATTTGAAAGTTGAAAAAGATCAAATATTGATTATAGTTGTGTATGTCGATGATATAATTTTTGGAGGAAATGAAGCTATGTGTAAGAAATTTGTAGAAGAGATGAAGAAAGAGTTTGAGATCAACATAATTAGATTTCCACAATCCATATGAAAATAGTAATGTTTCTTCTAGATTTGATTGTGTTCTAGTTTTTTCATCAACATTTCCATTATTAATATTTTCTCATCCTCTTCAACTCTCTATCCTGATGATGGATCACTGAGTGTGATTTGAAATGTTGATGAAAAATTTGGAACACAATTGAATCCAACAACAACATCACTAGAGTTTGAGATGCCTATGTCTAGGGAGATGAATTTATTCCTTGGGCTGCAAATCAATCAGACCAAAAAAGGTATAATTTCATTTGACAATCAAAGTATGTCAAGGAAATGTTGAAGAAGTTTGGAATGGAGGATTCTAAACTGGTATGTACTCCTATGGTTACTAGTTGCAAGCTCCTTAAGAATGATGAATCTCCTAAGGTTAATCAGAGCAAGTATAGATCAATGATTGGAGGAATTCTATACCTAGTTGATACTAGACTAGATATCATGCATGTAGTTTGTCTTGTGACTAGATTTCAAGAAGATGCTAGAGAGACACATGTTGCAATAGTGAGGAGAATATTTAGATACTTGAAGGGAACTTTGAAATATGTATTATGGTACATCCAAAGGATATTGATTTCTCTTTGAGTGCTTATATAGATGCACATTGGGTAGGTTGTGTGGATGACAAGAAAATTACAAGTTGTGGTGCATTCTTTCTTGGATGTAGATTGGTGTCTTGGCTAGGAAAGAAGAAAGATTCAGTGTCTTTATCTACTATAAAGGCAGAATATTGCAACAACATCTTGCTACACATAGGTGTTGCAGATGAGGAATTTAATCTTGAAAGATATTAGAGTGATATATGATGAACCAATATCTATCTTCTGTCACAATACAAATATTATTAAAATTTTAGAGAATCCAATGATGTAGTCAAGGAAAAATCATATCTCAATTCAGTATCACTTTTTGAGAGAGAAGGTTGTAGAGAATGAAGTGAAGCTTTAGTAGGTTCCTACAAAAGACCGGGTTGTTGATATATTTAGTAAGGGTCTTCCTAAAGATACTTTTTGGTATCTCCAAGAAAAGATAGGGCTTATTACCCCTCCTTTGAACTATATGTAGGAGGATATGCATTAGTCTAGTGGATCTCAAGATTCATTTCTTATTTTGGACTGGTGTTGGAGGCTACCTCTCAAGGGGAGTAGGTGGTGACATTGTTGGATGTTGCAGTAAGGGGGAGTAAATGTTGGTGTGTAGGTTAGTGTTTTCCTTTGTCAGTTGTGTCAAAGGGTATGTGCAGTGGTTACTAGTTGGTACAATTTGTTGTGTGCTCCTAAGGGGGAGTATGGAGAGAAGTAAAAAGGAAAAGATGTTGTAGAATAGTGGTGAGCAGGCACATGCATGATTAATGTAAAAGAGGGAAAGTGATGCAAATGTGTTTCCCTTTAAAGGGGGGAGAGAAAATAATGTGAAAAATGACTAGTTATCAAAGGGGGAGAGAAATTAGAGGTAAGAAAGAAAGAGTTGGCATGTAGCAGTATGTTGATGATTAGAGTTGCTATGTTTGTTGTTGGTGGTTTTTCGCATCATGTGTTGCCATCAATGAAAAAGGGGGAGATTGTTACAAGTATGTGTAGTTGGTGTTGCCATTGATGTCAACAATATTATGTTTGTGCTGTCATTAATTTCAACTAGTGATGGTTGAGAAGTTGTGATGATTCTTTGATTAGTTTCACTATGTTGTCATTAGTAAGTGTTACTAGTGTTAACCTCTAGTGTTGCTTTGATAAGATTCTATTTGTGGATATTGTTTGCTTGAGTTTTTGTGTTGGAGTTGGTTTGGTGATGATGAGGAAGTGGTGAAGATGATGAGAATGATATTAGGAGGCTATCAAGTTATAACTAATGTGGAAAGGGAATGAGTTTAGAACTAGGATCTCCATCAACAAAAATTCCTTATAGTGGTTTACTTTGAGCACTCTCTAGGATTGACCTCATGACTTAAGGATATCTAAATGTGGTATTTTCACTATTTCTAAGCTTTTCTCCATAAATACTAGGGCTTAGTGGAAAAATTACAAAGCTAAATTTAAGCTTGGTAATCAAGATTTTGAAGTCTTATTGAATTATCTTGGAATTGATATCCCCTTAAACAGTTCATAAGGTGGGAATTTGTAGCATCAAACCATGGTGGAAGGACTAGAAGTGGTTTCTAGCTTTAGTCTTCTACCTCTCACTAGGGACATGAGTTTTAAATCATTAGAGATGCACTAGTTGAATCCAACCTAGCTCACTTTTCCTAGTGTCTTCTCTACCAAGGTCCCTCAGTGGGATCTTAATTTCCTCACTTGTGTCGATGCTACATATGATCATTCATAAACCATCAAACGTTTATTCTAGTTGTGTTCTTAGTACCAAGTTTCCTAGCATTGGATTCGTGACTTCTTTAAGCCATTCCACATCGAACCCCTTTTCATTGAATATGATACTTCCATGCGACTAACCTATGGTTCTTGCTAAATATACCTAGATATGAAATGCTTGCAGAGTGGAGATTCTATTTTCAATTTGGAAAGTTTTTTTTCTTTGTTAATTTGATTGTTAATAAGTACTTTTCCATGTATGCTAAAGCTACTACTTGTTCTAATGTTATATTATAGATCCAAGTCCAAGAAAATAAGGTGGTCTTGGAGGTTTCTCATTTGTAGACCTAAATAGACCACTAGGTGAATGCCCCCTACACCATTTCTCATGTGCTTCCTTTCCTTGCTAGTAGGGATGCTTGTCTGCCATGAGGGCATTCTTCTTTTCCATGTGGGCGTCGATGAGCTTGTAGTCATAATTCTAAATAAGGCCACTATGGTTCATTGGGATCTCCATGTCCCCAATACTATGAGTGGACCCCTCTACCACATGGAAATTTTGTTTCCTCTCCCCATGAGAATATTGCCCAGCCAAACAATATTTTCTTTCTTAGACCTTATATTTCTTATGTGTGCTTCTTCTTAGAAAACTAAAATACAAATAAAGATGGAATCCTCATGGCTTGGGAGCCCATTGTTGACAACCTACACCAAGCCCAAATATTTGAGGTCACCCACCTAATCGTGACCCCTCTCCCTCTCTTGCTAGTATAGACATAATAAATTGCTTGCTTTTCTATGTTGCCTTTTTTTGACTCCAACATAGACTTCTTCGGGTGTGACTCCATCCCACATACTCTTTATGTTAATATTGTATTATATTTTTGATGTTTTAATATCAAGGCATAATACTATTCATCATAACATCTTCCCATTTTGAAATGGGTAGGGCTCTTCTCAAATGGAAAGTTGAATGTGCTTCATACCATGTTAATACATGTCTAGATAGCTTTAAACAATAAAAATAAATCTGCTAAGAGGAATTTAATGTATTTAAGCTTTGCATTTGAGAGATCCATTGATCTATGTTTTCTACATTCCTTTTTGTGTTGAATTGTTGAATCTCTATCTTGGCCTCCACTTTAAATGGAAGTGAATCAATTTTTTTAAGGTCCTACCACGCTCATATGCATCCTTAGTTTTCTCTTTTTCGACTTTTGAGGTCTCTTGAATATCTAAAATTTTCAATTATGACTACCGACACACTCTCAAACATATAAAATTTCCCATATGACAAGAAATTATATAGTAGTGTTCATCTACCTCTAATTTCTTGAATCTCTCATCAACATCATCCATATTTCTTCTATCCTCATGTGTCATCTTCCTTTGTGATTGGTTCTACCCATGCTTTCCAATTTCAAGATCAAATTCTCTCAAATCTTCACTGCCACTAGACTATGCAGTCAACATACTATTGGTGTGAATGGGGTTATTTCCTAAATAGTTATTAGTGAGGACATATTCACATTATTATAAATTTAATACTTAGGAGTTAAGTTTCTTAGTTGTCATTTCTAAAAGTTAGTTATAATGAGGTCATGTCTCATTATTTACTTTTAGTTATCTAGGCATTTAATAATTCTCTCATGCATTTAATATTTGCATTAAGAATTTAATCCGTGTGTCTTAGGTTGTTATGACTTAGTTGTCTCATGTGATAGGATTAAGACACTTGTCATAATCTTGTATAATCCTATCTCATTCCTTATCTATATAAGCAGGGGTTCCTATGTACATTGCATAAATCCAAGCAACTTAGCTGAAATATTTTTTAGTTGTGTAATTCCAATATATTATTGCAAGCTTGAGTATTGCATATTGGCATATCTTGCATCCATTGTTGCAATTTCATATTCTTGCTTTACCCTCTTGTAGAAGGATGTTGTTGGCTTTTGCAGATGATCCTAGAGGTGTGAGTCCTTGAGTGACTCTAACATGGTATCCGAGCTTCAGAGTTGCAAAACTCCTCAGATTTGAGGGTGATTTGAGCTTGAGCTTTTACAGGGTGCATATTGGATAAAAATAGTATATATATTTTGCCTCATGTACTTTAAAAAAAATGATTTTTGAGTTTTGTTCAAAACCATAAAATACCATTTGGGTTTTTGCTAGATTTTGCAGAGACAACTATTGAATATCCCAATGCATCTATTTTTTTTTAGGTGAAGTTTACATTTTTTACCAAATCACATGTTCTAGTTTTTGGATTCAAAAATGCTTTCTAGGTTTTGTTGGTAGCATCAAAATATTATCTGGGTATCCATTATTTTTTGCATACATCTAGCAAATTTTTCAAAAATCAAATCAAAAGGGTAGTGTTTACTTACTATTAGCTGACAAAATTTACCTTCTTAAAAAAAATTCATAACTTTCTTGCCACGGTGTCTATTTTTGGAAAACGAGACATTGGCAAAAAGCCAGTTTCCAGCACTTCATAGTAGTGCAAGACATTTTTTCATATTTTGTCCTTTATATAGATTTAAGGTCATTTTTATTGATGGAGGAAGATATGAACATTCATCAATGCATGCACTATTTCCTTTTTTGCATGCATTTGGTTTACATTTTCTATGCACCTCATTTCAGTTCCAAATCATTTCTCAATCAACTATTGCTTCATAGATTTGAGGGTTGCGCAATATAGTGGGTGTTCCAGTATTCTTTGCCATTAGGTTTGTTGTTTCTTTATCATGATTCTAACTTGAGTCCTTGAGTGACTCTAATATGGTTTCTAGTGACTCTAATATGGTTTCTAGTGAACAAAATTATATTTCCTTTGCTTGTCAAATTAAGAATTCCAATTTTACTATACTGTATGCTTCCAATGCTTTGCAATAGGTTATCTCATTATGGGGGGGCTATATGGTCTCTCTTATCATCCTTTATGTGGATGGAGATTGATTGGATTTGTGATGGATCATTTCATTAAGGGGGCACTAAATGGTCTCTTCTTCTTTGTCTCTCTTATGGGGGGTCTTTTTCCTCGAATAGGGTTTTTTCCTCTTATTTGTTGATGGAGATAACTATTGTATTTCATCTCTCTTTTGGGGAGGATTTTTGTTCCACTGTATTTTCTCCTTTTCTCCATTTGCAAGAGATTGCATTTACATTTGTACATGTGTACCTAACATGGCCTCATAGCTAGGACCCATCCTTGCATCTTTGCATAATAACCTTCTCTCCCTAAGTTTCACTTATGGAGGGGTGTTGGTGTGAGTGGGGTTATTTCCTAACTAGTTATTAGTGAGGACCTATTCACATTATTATGAGTTTACTTAGGAGTTAAGTTTCTTAGTTGTCATTTCTAGAAGTTAGTTATAATGGGGCATGTCTCATTATTTAATTTTAGTTATCTAGGCATTTAATAATTCTCTAATGCATTTAATATTTGCATTGAGAATTTAATGCATGTGTCTTAGGTTGTTATGATTTAAGTTGTCTCATGTGATAGGATTAAGACACTTGTCATGATTTTATCTAATCCTATCTCACTCCTTGCCTATATAAGCAAGGCTTCTTATGTACATTGCATAAATCCAAGCAACTTAGTTGAGATATTTTTCAGTTTTGGAAGTCCAATATATTATTGTAATCTTGAGTATTGCATATTGACATATCTTGCATCCATTGTTGCAATTTCATGTTCTTGCTTTACCCTCTTGTAGAAGGTTGTTGTTGGCTTTTACAGATGATCTTGAAGGTGTGAGTTCTTGAGTGACTCTAACATGGTATCAATTTGTACACTAGATAATCCAACACAAATCACCAATTATAAATCACTAATACTTAACTATTTAAACACCTTTCGAAATAATGTAAATTAAAAACAATTAATTAAACTTTTTTGAAATGGAACAAAAACACTTGATAATCACAATCACTATGGGATAACCTTTTCTTTAAAACAAAATACTATACGGAAGAGAGAATATCAATTAGCTCTATAACTTATATATATATATAAAGTGCATTACCGTATGGTGCAATTACACCTAGAACACAATCTTTATTGTTATTGTAAGTAACCTTTTCTTTAAAACAAAATATTATAGGGAAGAGAGAATATCGATTAGTAATAACTTAAAAAAATAAAAATAAATAAAAATATATAAATATATTAAAAGTGCATTATCGGTGCAGTTACACCTTGAACACAATCTTTACCGTTATAAGTGCATTTATTTTTAGGGATTTAATGAGCGCGATGTCTATGCAGCCCTCAAAACGGCCATTTGTCCATATTTATTAATTAATTAAAAATAAAGATACATTGTATCTTTATTTTTAATTAATTAATAAATATCAACAAATGGCCGTTTTGACAGCTGCATAGACAATTCCTTTAATGAGGAGGCTCTTAAATGAAGTAAAATTTTAATTACTCTTACATTAAATGAAAGTGGACATTTAGATTATATAAATATAAAGAGAGGGAATTCATTATATTTGACTTTTAAATAAGGTAGTCTCAAAATTTGAAGGCAAGTTTGAATGGACTAAACTGTCAAGAAAAATCTGCTTGACAGGCAAAATCGCCCGTCAAATTGAGACTCAAACAAAATGAAAACCGTTGCCACCTTGATAAAAGATAAAATAAATAGGCTTCCGGAACTGGGATTGTGAGGCCTTTCAACGCAGACGGCAGTGGCGGAAGTTCTCTGTCACTGCCACTCATTTTCAACCGCCACTGCCTCCCAAATCTAATATTTTTTATTATAGTTTTAAAAAAATTCAATAAAACAATTTGAAGAAGTCGATCACAATCAAAGAAGCCACAATGTTTCGCATTAGAGTAAGTGACTCACTTGAGATTTCAGTTGCTTTTCCTCTGTGAATTTAACGATTTGAATTTAAAGATCTGAATTTTTCCTGTAGCAATAGTTTTTATTTGGTTTATTCATTATGTTGCTTTCTTGTGTTTTGTGTGGAGTTTTTAGTTTTACAAGGTTTAGAGTATCTTTTGTCCTCAAATACTTCTGAATTGGTATTTTGAAAATCTCTGCCGTCTGTTATTTGATTTAGGGTTTGTAATTCCGTTTGAACTTTTGAGGTGTGACTATTTTTATTTATGTCAAATTTGATTTGTGAAATGATGACCATAATCACTGGTCCTCATAATCAATGGAAAACCAAATCATTGCCCTTTTTTTTGGGATGTTTCCCTCCAATGATTTTTTTTGTTTTTGTTTTTAGGGTTGGGGGAGGAGGGTTTTCTGTCAATGCGGCATAGAATGTTGAATGCCAATTATGATATATTGAATAGTTCACTGCCAGATTTCATAGAACTATGAGCAAAGCATAATGCACAATAAGAATAACTTTGGTTACTGCAAATTCTAATGTTTAAAAATGTTTTGCAGACAAATTCTATCGGAGAACATGCAAAATATGAGCCAGAACATTCAGACTTAGAAGAGTCAACATCTCAATGGTATTTTAGCAGAGAAGAAATTGAGAACTCGCCATCAAGAAAGGATGGGATTGATTTGAGAAGAGAAATCTATTTGCAAAGATCATACAGCACATTTCTTCAAGACCTTGGAATGCGGATTGGAATGTAAGTCATATTGGTTTTCTAGTGTGGGAATGCTGCAGATTTTTTTATAATTTTTCTGAGAAGTTTTTCATTTGCAATCTACTGTATGTGTTCACTGATCCTGATTACTTATTCTTTCTGCAGCCCACAGATGACAATTTGCACAGCGATAACGCTATGCCATCGGTTTTTCCTTCGACAGTCGCACGCAAAAAATGATAGAACTGTAAATTCAGTTACTGTTATCTTTTCATGTTTTTTATGCTTTACATTTTCTTATTTAGTATTAATTATCAGATTTTTTGTTTCTTGCTTGTAAGCCAAGAATATAATCCTTTACTTGCACTCTTTCATCTTGTAAATGTTAGTGAAAGAATTTTAGCATTCATAAGGCATGATATTTAGGGGACATTCATATGTGCAGAAGATTAAAATGCTTTGTTTTGATTCAATTCCAACAACACAATACTTTAGAAGATGCATTTGACCTCAGAACTGGGGTTAATTGGATCCTGAACAACATTTAGACAATTTTTCAAACTGTGAAAACATGGTATCTCCTGAATTGAGTATTAGTAGACCTTTTTGCTTATTCAATGGGGTTGATGGTTAATACAAAACCATGGGGTTTAACAAATTCCCACCATTAGAGTTTTTCGAAAGCAATTTTATGTAGATGGGTTTAACAAACTCCCACCATTAGGGTTTTCTGAATTTTATACAGATTAAGAAGATCCCCTATATGATATATATTAGATTGTATTATCTTCAAAATAATTCTCCTTTTAACTATGCATATAAATTTTCATAGAAATAGTTACAAGAGTTAAAAGTAGATTCACTTAATGGTGTTTGCACTGCTGCATATTGATATTTAATTTTAATGAATGTAGAAAATTTATCTCAAGAATATTTAAAGTTATATACGATCAATGTTTATTTTTTTGTTTTTCCTTGTTTATGCAGGCCAATTCTATGAAAAAACAAATGATTGATATTGAGGTCTTATATTTTGGTTTCAACTCTTCAAGCATTACTTTAGAGGGTTAGTATGACAAATATACACTTGCCAAGATTAAATACACATAAATTATGCAGTTTAAAATTTCTTATTGTTATCGTAGTAGATACAATCCAAAGGATTCGAGATACAAGAACTTTGGCTTAGTGTGTTAATTTAGCACAACCTATATGGTTTTTGATATTACAAGCCATGCAACAATCATCAATCTATGATTCAAAAAAATTTAAGAAGATTTAGAATCCTTGACATGACATTCTTTTCAAATATCATATGAATAGAGGCAATCTAGGCACCATATTTGTGTTCCTATTTATATAAGGACCTTGTAGTTACCTCTGTGGCTATTATTTTGTGTCATCATCTTGATTAGTATGTCCACAACTTTCTAGTTACCCAAGGTCATAAATTTGAAATTTTTGACTCACATATCCCGCCATCAACCAACAAGGGAGTATATTTCTCATTAACAACCATGTGCAGCGAAAGCGTTCCCCATATAATTCTAAAAGTATCATATAATGTGAATCCTTCGCGGTTTTGGCTCAAAAAATTGAAGTAGGTGAGGGACTTCTTAGGGGTTTCTATTCTAACATCACTTAAAATATATATTTGTATCACCTATATTTTCTTATTTGTTTGTTTTGTATTTGTGCACAAGTTTTCTCAACATGTATGTTTTGTAACTTGCTAAAAAAATAATGTGACAGATTTATGAGTATTTTTAATGCATAGTGATTATAGAGATTGATGCATAATATCTTGGTTTCATGTAAACAATTTGCATCCACATATATTTAGTTGAAGGTACAACTAATTTTAGAGATTGAACATGTAATGTTGATTAATGATATCAAGTTTCCACAATCCATATTGTTCTTTGCTGATTTCTGGTTTTGATTGTGTGAGAATTTTTGCATCACCAGAAATTCCCACACAATCAAAACCAGAAATCAGCAAAGAATGTAATGTTGATGTTTCACTCAAAGGGTCTTCATGTGCTTAATTGGTTATGATGATCTAGGAATGTAGTAAGTCATCAACAACATGGATACATATTGAGCCAATTAAGGATGATTCAAAGGAGAACTTAACAATGTCTTGGATTTTGATTTATCTTGAAAATTGTACATTGGATTCTAAAGCAAAGGGGTGTTGGTAGTCGAGAGGTTGTTAAGGATCAAAAAGTTCAAGTGGTTGTAAGACCTTTTCTTCAAGTTAGAGCATTGAAAGGGGTTTAAATTCATTGTGTGGGGAGTCTCTACTTCCTTATGAACGGGTGGTCCATATGTTGTAATTTTTAATACTTCTCTAAGTAAGGGTAAAATCACAAAGTTGTGTCACAATTTTAACTAATAAAATAGTTTCTAATGAAATAATTTTACCTAAAATCATGTAGCATATACGTGACACAAATAGTTTCAGGCATTGAAAAGGGTACAAATTCATTACGCAGAGAGTCTCTACACATCTATAATCTCCCTATGAATGGGTGGCATATGTTGTAATTTGTAATACTTCTCCAAGTAAGGGTAAAAGCACAAAGTTGCACTACATTTTCAGCCAACAAAATAGTTTATGAAGAAACAACTTCCCTTGAAACCACATAACATATATGTGACACATAATTTCGAGAAAAAATCTTTCATTTGAAACTATAAAATGATTTTTTCCCCATTAAAAGTTTGAATTGTTGTTGAATTTATGTGTATAGTTTCAAACAAAACTATCTATATGGAAATTTATGTGGGAGTAAATGGTGACTCCCCAACACCCCTATTGCTAGACCAAAACAACTTCCACAAGAGAGAGAATGGCAAGAAAGCTTGCTTCAACAATGCAAGATTGACGGTTGAATATTCTTGAATATGCAAATGTACATGAGATGCCTTGCTTATAAAGGAAAGGGTGATAGATAGGATTAGACAAGCTTATGACAAGTGTCTTGATCCTATTACATGAGACAACTAACAAACTAACTACCTAGGAATCAAGCATCACTAGCTAGATAAGATAAGTTCTAGAAAATCCAACTGAGACTTCTAGAAATAATCTTATGTTCTAAGTAAACTTAACATGTGAATATGTCTCCTAATTACCTAGTGAGTGAATTAGCTAGGTACAAGACATTTATTCACACCAACACCCCCCCTTAAGTGCAACTTAGGGAGAAGATTATTATGCTAACTATGCAAAGATGAAGATGAAGATGGGTCTCGGCTACTATGCCATGTTAGGTACCCATTTACAAATGTAAATGAAATGATGCAATCATCTCTCACAAGCAGAGAAAAGGAGAAAAACCAGTGGGACAAAACTCCTCTCCAAAAGAGAGAAAATAAAAGAAAACAAACATGATGTATAGAGGAATCAACGATACCCCCCAAGGACTACATCCATCATGTATATACAATCAATGATCCCCCCCATAAGAGGGAAGAAGAGAGACAAAATATCCCCCCCACAATGTGTAATCACCTGCCAATATGGTTAATGTATGGAGACAAAACATAATCCAATGCCTACAAACAATGTTTCTCCCTTTGGGAAGAAGATGCACCGAGTACAAATGCGGGAATGCTTCCCATTTTGGATAGGAATTGGTAGGAAGAGGAATCCAAATGTATGAAGATTGTGTCTCTGAAATTTGCTCGTGTTGCCAAGTTCTTGGATGAAGATGATGTCACAATCCAATCAAGTGCATGTCCAATCACAACAAACTGTGACAAACTAGGAACAAGTGGAAACTGACCTTGAACAAACTCCAAAGACAAACATGAAGTAACAATAGTTGATCCATGACTATCATCAAATAGGAGAGATAGACCCTCAAATTGGTCTTCCAAATTTGAAATGTGAGACTCCACAAACAAAGATGCAATGTATGTCAAATAGTAATCCCAATTAGGAAGACTATCAAATAACTGTTGCAATGAACCATTGGATGTACTCAATGAATCATCAATAGAAGATGATTATGTGATCTCAACTGGAGAAGTAGGAGTTGCAGGAGAAGTCTTTGGATTATCAAGATGCTCAAGTTTTGCATCATATTCAAACTCCTCTAAGGTGTCATCATCATAGGGTACATTTTCAACATCATCAAGTGGAATGAGGAAATATGAAGCAGGATCATTTGGAAATGGAGGCTTGCGTGGATCTCCAAATATCTCCCAAAATTTGGTCCAAACTGTGCGAGGGCATGATACATCCAAGAACACCTTATGATAGGTCTCATTGAAGATGTTTGCACTGAAAGTAGAACTAATCAATCCTATGATATGATCATTCTTATTACCCCAAACTAATTTCCTATAAGTTGTTTCTGGTTTAGGAATGAGTCCATAAAGATGTGGCAAAAGTTTTAGCCACTTACAATGTGTTATTATGCCTTTTTTCCATGACTTATAATTATCCCTAGTTAGAACTATTACAGAAGGATGAGTTGAATAACCCATGATTGCAATGATAATACACTTCTCAATTGACACAATATGAGATCAACATATACAATATAGTTGAAACGAAGTACAATGATCAAAATAACACTTTCTCAACTACCACAATATCCAAGTACCCTTCAGTAGACCCACCGGGAAAATTTTGAATGCACAATATACCAAGGACATAAAATGGAAAAAGTGCATGGATGTCTGGATAAAGCTCCTCAATACCTTTTAAACGTTACAAGAATCATGAAAATTTGAGATTGTGACAAGAATTTACGAGCTCAGGAGCCAAAAATGATGATCTGAATTCAATCAGCAAAAACAAGCACCAAACTAAAAAATTTCTAAAAAATAATTACACCACTGGAAACTTGAGATCTTCATCTTTCTAATGATATTTCGTTTCAAATTTTTTTCCTCCATATGAGTTATGATAAAATGAAAAAACTGGCTATTTTAGGGCACATAGGGGAAAACCACAACACCTTAAGGCTAATGAGGAGCAAAAAAATTGGTGGATGAAGGCTAATTTGGAGCAAAAAGTGGCAGATTTATATGGTCGGCCTTTTTAATATAAAGCAAGGCTTTTATAGTTTAAAAGGACCCCTTCCATAATAATAATCAACCTTTTATTTTTAAAAGAAAAGTCTTAAATCTTTAAAGAATGCTAAAAAGAATAGATAGGTTGGCTTATATAGTCAACCATTTTGACTTTTCAAAACAAATAATATAAAAAGATTTTAAAAAAATGTCGAACCAAACATCATACCGACCAAACTTACTGACTCACAAAAAAGCCAACAAATGGAGGTGGCCATACTAATAAAACTTGCAAGAAAGGTACCGACCACCGATATGACCAGTGTACCTCAAGGAGTGATTTGACCTATGAATGGCAACGATTTGAAATTCGATTAATATAAATTCATACCCTATGATGAAATCATACCAGGTAGAGTGATTTGATCAACGTCGATTTGGATGCTAGCAATTAGACTATCGATGTGATGTCGTTGACACAGGAGAGTACAAAGAATATGCTAAATAATATTCTACCAACTATATGAAAAATATTTGCTCCAAATTTTTATAAAACCCCAAATAATTTTTTTCCCGACAAAATAAAAATATAGAATATTATTTTTTCAATATTTTTTTGCAAATAAAATATGTCAACCTGGGGGGTCATACGACCTACCCAGACAAAAATAATTTTCCTCAGAAACAAATTTTATAAAAAATGGACAAATTTATAGTCAATTTTTTTTTGTAAGGCCTTTTGAACGTGATAGTGTTGCTGATCTAGGCCCAAAGTGATCCAAAAATTTAGTGACCTTTTGGATCAGCTACTCTTTACACTTTTCCAAACCCTTCATAGATAAGCCAAAACATATCCAAATTTGATGAAACAAAAGGAAAACTTGACTTTCTTTGATGCCCTGGATTCAACTGCAAGGTCCTTGAAACCCCAAAGTGCACCCAAAAAAATCTTCAAGCCAACAAGAAACCCTCAGATCTGGGAAGGAATCTACAAAACCTGGTGCTTTGATACCATGTGGGAGTAAATGGTGACTCCACAACACCGCCAAGAATAGTTACTAGACCAAAAAAACTTCCACAAGAGAGAGAATGGCAAGAAAGCTTGCTTCAACAATGCAAGATTGATGGTTGAATATGATTGAATATGCAAATGTACGTGAGATGCCTTGCTTATAAAGGCAAGGGTGATAGATAGGATTAGACAAGATTATGACAAGTGTCTTAATCCTATTACATGAGACAACTAACAAACTAACTACCTAGGAATCAAGCATTACTAGCTAGATAAGATAAGGTCTATAAAAGCCAACTAAGACTTCTAGAAAGAATCTTATATCCTAATAAACTTAACATGTTAATATGTCTCCTAATTACCTAGTGAGTGAATTAGCTAGGTACAAGACATTTATTCACACCAACAATTTAACCCCTCTTTTGGGGTAAATTCAAAAAGATTTCAACTTCACTTCTAAATTTCTGCAACTAAGGGTACTTTCATGAAAAATATGAAAATACCTTTTTTAGAGTTCAGAGTCTAGAATCCTTATTTTTTTATATTTTCATTTTTACAAAAAATTATTGTGATTTTTAAAAATATTATTGCAAGTGGGTATTTATAATAAAACATAAGGTTGATTAAAAATTTAAAAAGTATTTAAACATATTTAAATATTTTTAAAAATATGCGACACATTAGAGGAGAAAAACCTCTCCAAAACAATATATATTTTTAAATGATAAAAAGAATTAAACAAAAGTTGACATTTCATAAAAACCAGGATATTCTCATAAGGTTTGACTTTAAAATGTTATTACAAAAAAATGTTTATCAAAGCGTTAGATATTGAAGTTAACTATTTGTGGAAAAAATAAGGGGAAAAATTCATTGTTTTTTTGTGACATCTCATCAACTTTGAACTAAAAAAAAAATCAACAATTCAAATTTTGTTCTTAAATTTAAAAAAAATGTTAAACCAATTTTTATATTTATTTTTTCAAAAATTACAAGCATAAAATTCATCAAAAGTTCTACATTTGATTAATTTATATCATTTTGAATTTTAAAACATAAAGGCCACTTTTATGTGATCAAAGTTGAAAATTTATATTTATGTTGAACATTTCTTTTATAAAAATGTGACATAGGTTTGTACTTTTACCCATAAATATATATATTTTTTTCAAATATTCTATTTTATTTTTCATTGTGTACTCCATTAATTGGCTATTCATTTTTATTTTTACTAATATGCCATAAAAATCATATATTAAATTACAAAAGAACAAACAAATCCAACAAGTCAAATGTAGAAAATAAAGTCCAAAGGTCTGGCATTATTAGAACAAGAGTGTCTAAATAAGAAAATTTATAAGAAGAAACTTACCAAGGCGGGGTAGTCTATCAATTCCCAAAAATAGACTATAATTTTGATATAAGTTGATGATAAGGTTTAGATCCTCAAATTTATAATTCTCAAATATTGGAGTTTTTTATATAAAACTTGTGACTTAGTCAACAGTTTCAACAAGGTACCACTGGTGATACTTGTAGGAGTTGGATGTGAACCCCCAACACCCTAGGATCTACTATCAAACTAAAATATTTTTCACAAGAGATAAATGACAAGAATACCTTGTTATAATTAGGGATGCAAGATTGATTGATTGAATATGAAATGTACATATGATGTCTTGCTTATAAGGGAAAGGTTGCAAGTTAAGATTAGACAAGATCATGACATGTGTATTAATCCTATACAATGACACAACTACCTCAACAATTATTAAATGACCTAGGATACAAGAATAAATGTGATGATAAGATAAGATAAGATCAACTAACACCTAAGACTTCTAGAAAGATTCTCTAGGACATGTTAGATGCAGGGACTTATAAGTGAACTATATAGATAAAATATTTAATAAAACTATTATGCAAATGATATAAAGATGCAAGGATGGGTCCCGACTATGATGACATGTTAGGTACCCATGCAAAAATGAAATCTCTTACAAATAGAGAAAAGGAGAAAAGCTTGTGAAAAAAAACTCATTTTCAAAAGAGAGATGAAAACAAAATGTTCTCATTGAAGAATGAGATTGAAAAAACCCCATGTGAGAATAATGAACCCCCCATATTAGCTTGGGAGCAAAACAACATGCTAATAAATATGTGTAAATATGCTACAATAATTTCTTTTGGTCATAGGTTGTTCCAAGTATTCTATTAAAATTTTCCTTTATTTTAGCTATCAATGGATCCACATGCATGTGGAATAACTCCAACAACCCCCCTTATTCCATCATGCTTCAAATAAGGATAGGTGCATTCAATAGTTCATAAAAAAGATAAGCTATGAGTAGGGATACACATCTATTAATGCCAAGAAATAGTGGAACTAACTTCTCTATGCTTTTTAACTTTTTTCAAAAATAGGGGCACACACATATACCCATGGACCCAAGGAAAGGGACTAACACATCTATTTGAAGTCATAAAAAAAAATAGATAGAGACAAATACATCTATCCAATATCAATTATGAACACTTGGACACACACTTTTTCTCACAACAATTATTATTGGGGACACACACATCTAATCATAATTACTCAAAAAACGTGATTGATGAGAAACACTTATTTCACATATATCATCTTGTGAATAGGGACAAACATATTCATTCACAAAAAAATAACAATTATGATTGGGGAAAAAGAATATCCAATCACAAATAGAAATTTTTGGTTTGATTTAAAAAAAGTATCCCCCCTGACTATTCTTATGTGGAGATTCTTCGTTAGCTATTTCAAAAAGATTCTTCATTATTGTCTACAATCAATGTTTTATCTATATTTAGCTTGTTGGCAAGGGGATCTTTGGAACATTGAATATAGTTCATAATAATGTGTTTCTTTTTCTTGCAATAGTAGCACAAAATTCTATCTTTGAAAAAATGATTTCCCTTTGAAATAGAAGAATTGAATTTAGAGGAATGGTTATGTTTTTTTTACAAGCATAACAATTTCCTCTATAGTCGAGTCATTTTTTTAGCTCCCTCATCAATCAAATTAGATATTATGTCTTGTAAGGTAGCATATACTTTGTTCAATGTGAACATAATATTACCACAATGAGGATGCGTGCTCTTCAACAAAATATTTTTTGCATGATCATCTATCTTGGCTTTTATCATAACTATTTGATTCATCAACGAACAAAACTTACCGATTTGTTAAACAATATTGTTGTCTTCCATCATTTTTAGCCCAAATAATTTTTATTTTAGTCTCATTTTTGCACTTGATGCTTGTGATCCAAACAAAGCATTTAGATCATCCCATACTTTCTTTGAGATCATTAATAAGTCAATATGGTGGAGGTATGCATCTAACATTTTAAGATTGATCAAATATATTTCTCTTTGATCCTTTGAAGTCTATTTTTCAATTCTATCAACATCAATTTCTCTTATGGTAGCTCCACTTACCATATCCAATAGATCATTTTCAATAAGGATCAATTGTAACATGACTTTCCATATGTGAAAGTTTGTGCCTTCAAATTTCTCAATTAAACTGTTATTTTTCTCCATATTAAAAGTGTCTACCCCCAAGTTAAAACAATGCGAAAAGTGTTGTTTTCTATGCACCTTGACTTGATTGAGAATACTAGTTACTATATTTAAATTTATGAAAATTTATAAATTTTGTGCTCTATGTGGTTTCCCTATATCTCTATAAATTTTGTGTATAATTCTTAAGAATATATTCTCTTAATTTTATAGTCCATTCATGACCATTTTTCACTATTTGAGATAAATTAGCATTTTACTGTTTGCAAAGTAAAATTATGAAAGGAAGTTGGGTGATTGGAAATATCTTCCTACACTAATCTAAGTAGGGGAGAGTTACAAAAATTTCTTATAACACCTTTAACAGTTGCAACTAGAGAAGCACATAGAGAATAATGGAAATAGAATAGCAAAAATGCATGAAAATAGTTACACCAAATATACCGTGGGGAAAACTCTTTCAGGTAAAAAACCCAACCCTCCAAAAGCATAGTACTTCTCTATTATATCAAATAGGAGTTACAACATATCACGAAGTACAAAGCTTGTTCAACAAGTGCTTCAACACGAACACCTATTCTGGAGTAATATTGGCAACACTTTGTTACCTGTAAACAAACTATGCATTATACAACTCAAGGAACTCAATAAATAGAGTGATACAAGCTTCAGGAAGCATCTAGAAGGTGAGGGGCATCCAAATCCACATGGCACAATTTCCAACGCCTTAGACATGCATTTGGACACATGTGACATATTCCCTTACACCCCTGACAAGTGTCTAACATGAAAATATTATTCTTCTAAGCTTGGGCACCTGGAATATGCTAAAAATAGGCTATGAAAAATGCCTTATACAACTTACAACTGTCATAGAATCTATCATAGCCAACAACACTTACAATTGTAAGAGAATCTGTCATAATTGACTAAAAATAGCTAATTCTCTTATCTTGTCCTAACCCAACATGGGCACCAAATTTAACCCATGCATTCAAAGATGCCTTATGATGTGTCATAGAACCTATCATGTGTCATAGATTCCAAAGTGGGATGCCTATATGTCCAATTGGGATGATTATGTGTCATCCGATCACCTCCAACAGGGATGTCACCCGACAGGTGGGTCCCAAGTAGTGACATGAAACCAAAGGCATTTAAATAATACAAATAATCAATGTTAGGACTCTAAGGTTGAGACACCTTAATCCCAACATTCTCCCACTTTTCGAAGACCTACCAAGAGTCATACAAAATCATCTGCTTAGGGCGCCAAGGCCCATGGAATTAGAACACCATTTGAACTTCTTTGTGCTCACTGGTTTTGTTAGTGCATTTGCAACATTCACCAAAGTGTCAACCTTCTCTAGGTTAACCTTTCCATCTTCTACCATATCATGAAAAAAATGATATTGAACATCAATGTGCTTTGTTCTGGCATGGAAGGTAGGATTCTTTGCTAAGAAAATTGCACTTTGACTGTCACAACAAATAATAATATTTCCTACATCTAAACCAATATCATAACACAATATATTAATCCAAATGGATTCCTTACACACATGAGTGGCTTCCATATACTCTTCCTCTATTGTGGACATTACGACTATGGACTACCACTTACTCATCCAACTGATAGCACCACCAAACATCATAAATACATAACCACTAGTGGATCTTCTACTATCAATGTCACCCGCCCAATCTAAATACACATATCCTTGAATTCTCACAAAATGTTGAGGTCTAGTAGGATAACCATGAAAAAATAAGGCATACTTGAAAGTACCCCATAAATATTTGAACACTCTCTTAACAACATCCCACTGTACTCATCTAGGATTAGCCATAAAATGGCTAAAGACTCCCACTGCTTGGGCAATGTCTGGTCTTGTACACACCATTGCATACATCTGACTGTGAACTACACTTGCATATGGTACTGTAGTCATGTCCTCCATCTTAGTAGGAGACTTTGGACAATCATTCACAAAAAGTTTTTTCCCTTGCATCATAGGAGCAACTAACTGTCTACAATCTACCATGTTGAATCTCTCCAACACCAAGTTCTCATACTTGGTCTAGCTTAACCAAAGCTTTATGTTAGCTTTGTCTCTCATGATTTCCATTCCCTAAATGTACCTAGTTGCACCTAGGTCTTTCATCTCAAACTATGCTAACATCTGAAACTTCAAATCTGAAACCATACTTTTACTATTCCTAGTAAAAAACATATCATCTACGTATAGAACAATAATGAGAATGTGACCATTATCGGTTTTAAAGTACACACAATGGTTAGATTTAGATCTCTAAAATCCCAATGACAACTCATAAGTATCAAACTTATGATACCACATTTTAGGAGTCTATTTCAAACCATAAAGAGACTTCTTCAGTTTGCAAACCAATTTTTTTCTACCTTTTTCAATGAAATGCTCTAGTTGTGACATGTAAATCTCTTCCTCCAAATCACCATGAAGGAACGTTTTCTTCACATCCATCTGTTCCACTTCTAAGTCATATGTAGCTACAAGTGACAAAAAAATCTAGATAGATGTGAGCTTCGCTACAGGAGAGAATATCTCCCTATAATCAATTACCTCCACTTGGGAATACCCTTTACCGATGAACCATGCCTTACACTTCTCAACACTGCCATCATGACCACACTTTTTCTTGAAAACCCATTTACAACCAATAGGTTTACATCCAGTAGGAAAAGGTACCACATCCCATGTCTTGTTTTTCTTTAAAGAAGCCATCTCTTCGTCCATGGATTGCATCCAGGAATCTGAATCTCTCATACCTATTGCCTCTCTAACTGTCTTAGGCTCATCAGTATTAGTAGTCAAGGAAAATATGCAACTAGAATCTAGTAATGAATACCCAAACCTTTCTAGTTGCAGCCTAAATTATGTAGACCTCCTCAAAGGTTGAGGTTGAGGTTATCCTTCTTCTTTAGAACTTTCAAAGCTACTTGAGCTCTTCTCATCATCAGGCCCAATAGGAGCACTTGGTTCTTCTTTCTTTGGAGTATGTGGAATCTAAACCACCTCCTTCTTCTATTTCTCCTCTTTCTCTGGTTGTAGCTCAACAGAGGGAGGTTTCATCTCTCTGAAGATCACACTTTTTTTGTAGATAACCTTCTGTGCTTCTGGATCCCAAAGCTTGTACCCTTTCACACTGACACCATAGCTAATAAAGATACACTTAAGAACCTTGTTCTCCAACTTAGACCTCTTCTCAATCGGAACATGATCGTAAGCTTCACAACCAAATACTTTGAGATGTCTCATCAAAGGATTTTTAGTTTTTACCAGACCACGCCTCCATGGGTGTCTTTGCAACAAGCATTGATGTAGAAGATCTATTGATCAAATAACATGCAGTGGTACACCTCTCCACCATTTAACTCCTCATACTTTGAGAACCAATCTCTATGAGAAGTTATGTGAAAAGATGCACCTAAATCTATCAACAACACATCATCCTATGCATGGGCTACCAAGGATGCAATAAAAGCTTCTCCATCATCATGGGATGATTTCTCAAATTTAGAATCAGAGAAAGACTTGTTTTTCTTCTTCTCCTCCTTCTTGCAATCTTTCTGAATGTGACTAGTTTCACCATAATTCCAACATTTTACCTTGTACTTCTTACCAGGAGACTTTGATCTCCTAAGAGACTTTGACTTAGATTTCTTGTCTTTCTTTTTGCTTCTCTCTTTTGGTCATCTCAAAAGACTTCCTTTGCATCTCCTTAGATAGTATTGAGGCAAAACCCTCATTCATCTTGAAGGTGGAAGTAGTGATTCCAATATCCATTACCAGGTGATCCCAAGAGTCTGGAAACAAACACAAAAGTCTTGTGCATTTATTTTGTCTCCAACAGAACCCAGTTGTGCAACCAACATGTTAAAAGAGTTTAGGTGATCTGCAATGGATCCTCCTTCTTCCATTTTTAGAGAATACATCTTCTTTCTTAGTAAAAGCTTCTTTACCAGGGATTTAGCCTGATAGACATCACAAAGCTTCTTCCATAGAGAAGTAGAAGTTTATCTTCATGGACATTTAGGAAGATGGAATCAACCAAACATAGTCTAATAAGACCCTTGTCTTTCCTATCCATGATATATTAATCCTCTTGTTTCATGCCTGAAGGTTTTTTTCTAGAAATTGCAAGCCATAAGTCTCAGTCTACTAACATGTCTTCTAGTTTGAGCTTCCATAACTCAAAATTACCACCGTTAAATTTTTCCATCTCAATCCCCTAGATGTGCTTGCCATCTCTTTCCAACAAGGTTACAAAATACACTCTTCTACAAAACTCCCATTGAAACAGAGATTAGCTCAAAAAACCCTTCTACCCAACAAAGGAACCAAGGCTGGTCGGGCTTTGATACCAACTAAAAGGAAGTCGAGTGAGTAGAAACAACTTCCTACACTAATCTAAGTAGGGGAGAGTTACACAAATTTATTTTAACACCTTTAATAGTTACAACTAGAGAAGCACATAGAGAATAAGGGAAATAGAATAGCAACAATGCATAAAAATAGTGACACCAAATATACTGTGGGGAAAACCTTTTCGGGTAAAAATCCCCACCCTCCAAAAGCACAATACTTCTCTATTATATCAAATAGGAGTTACAACATATCACGAAGTACAAAGCTTCTTCAACAAGTGCTTCAACATGAACACCTATTTTGGAGTAATACTGGCAGCACTTTGTTACCTACAAGCAAGCTATACATTCTACAACTCAAGGAATTCAATAAATAGAGTGATACAAGCTTCAAGAAGCATCTAGAAGGTGAGGGGATTCCAAATCCACATGGCACAATTTCCAACACCTTAGACATGCATTTGGAAATATGTGACATATTCCCTTACACCCCCAACAAGTTTCTAACATCAAAATATTCTTCTTCCAAGCTTGGGCACCTAGAATATGCTAGAAATAGGCTATGAAAGATGCCTTACACATCTTACAATTGTCATAGAATCTTTCATAGCTAACAACACTTACAACTGTAAGAGAATTTATCATAACTGGCTAAAAATAGCCGATTCTCTTACATCCTGTCATAACCCAACTTGGGCGCCAACTTTCACCCATGCATTCAAAGATGCATTATGACACATCATAGAATCTGTCATATGTCATAGATTCCAAATTAGGATTGCTATGTCCACTTGGAATGATGTTGTGTCGTCCAGTCACCTCTAACAGGGATGCCACCCAATCAGTGGGTCCCAATTAGTGACATAACACCATAGGCATTTAAAATAATACAAATAAATCAATGTTAGGACTCTAAGGTTGAGACACCTTAATCCCAACAAATTATTGGGTTGGAAATGTGAAGTTTGAAGTTAAGAGATGCAAGTATTTGGTCTTGTCAAAACTCTACGATCCACTAGCATGCTAGATGATAAAAAGAATTAAATTTTTTTGAGGATGGTGTTTAAGTGTGATAGTGTTCATGAGGTATTGGTTAATGATGATTCATGCTCCAAGTGTTTGAAAATGATTGAAATTATCCTTATAAAAATAGGACAATAAATTGACTACCAAATAATAGAGAAAAGTACCAACCTTGTACTTTTTGACTCTACATATTGCCACCACTTTAGCAAACATATGATCTATGAAAAATAAAGTATACTAAATTAAATAGAAATTATATTTATTATAACTAAAAAGAATGACACTAAATAGTTTGTACTTGATTTCATCTATCTATTCTCATGTGATTGTTGTCATGAAATCTACAATGTAGAGATAAAGATAAACCAATGGACACCATGAAAATATACTAAAGAGTAATTATACACACATTTTTAGCCAATTTTTATTTAATTTTTTTAATCTAGTAGGGGCTCATGTAGTAGGAAAAAATGTGGCTCCAAGAAATAAAGTAGAGATTAAATAGACTTTAGATTTATTGGTGTAATTATATAATTATAAATTCTATTTTCTTAGGTAAATTATGTAATAAGAGCACATGTCAACTCCCTTGATTTATGGGATTCTTTTCCAACTTTACTCTGTCATATACTTGGTTGATGGTAGTTAGGAACCACCTCTCTATCATCAAGATGAGTTCAGTTGAAACCACTTCTCCTACAGGTTGAGTAGATCCTCTAGTTCACTACTCCTATAATGCACTTTTCGTCCTAAGTTATTGATGCCCATTGTTTGTATATTTTATTATATTTCCTTTATTTTACATACCATCAACATAGATATTGGAATATCATTATTTTCATCTTGTTTACATTTGAATTAGTATCATCTTATATTTGTTGGTAGGTATATTTAATAAATTATTAGTTATTTATTAAATATAACATGGTATCATTGTATGATAGTTTAGGTGTCAATTAATTTATTTTGGGATATTTTTTATGCTTCTTTTACCTATGTTTTATAGTCTTGCAAATTAGGCATTTTTAGATCACTCATTGTAGGAAGATTTTGGGAAAGAAATGGAATATTCCATTACATTTAGAAGGGTCAAGTTAGATAAGATTGAATTTTATTTCATCCCCACTAAAAATTATAAATTCAATAATAACTATTTTTTGGTAGGGTTTTGTTTTATATTTTGTAAGAAAATTATTTTTTAAATAATTTTTGAGCAAAATGAATATCACTATTTTTCATTCAAAATGCATCAAAACCTACTAATTAACTATAAAATTATCTAAATCAAATCCAAACTTAGGAAATGTAAAAAGGTTTCCTAATGATGTTGTACAACCTACATGGTTGCATGACTAATGCAAGTTTAGAAAAAAATATTGTGATTTGTTTTTTTATTTTCTATTTAAAAAAAATGAAATGTGTTTTTAAAAAAAGGTGTTGAGCATTGTTTATTTACATACCTTCCTAAAGTAGGGTATGAATCCTACTATGAGAAATGATTTGGGGACCCATGACCACTAATCCCCTACCCAACTCACTATAAATGGCATCTTAATAATTTTGGTGGTAAGACTTAGGTTTTGGAAACCACTAGTTCTTTATTTCCTTAACATCCTTCTATGCCACCAATTCCCAACTCTTGCATTGCTCAAAATTTACATTGTTGGCCATCCACCCAACCTCTTCTTAAGTCTATCACCTTTTCAAGTATCATAGGATCATCGGTTGCTCCCCACATGCCCCCTTAGTTATCAATGCTACCAATTTTCTACCTCCCGAACACTAGCCTACCACTAAGTATTGTTTTGAGTAATTTTTTGAAATATGCTATTTTTATGATTAATTTAGAGTAATGTAATCAATTTCTACTCATGAAACCTATATTTTTTATAAAATCATCATTTTCACATATTTAGCTACATAATCTCAATTATTTAAATGTCTAGACCTCATTATTCTAAGAAATGTGACTTGGATTTGAGTCCCTTCTTCAATGTTTTTAGTACAGTTCATTGGATCTAGCTACTTTTTCTTATTTCTTATTTTATTTTATTTTTGATTTTCTATTCTACATTAGATATTCTAATCTATAAAAAAATAGATTCAAGCTTTGTAATCACACTATTTATAAAGTGTTATATAGTGTAACTTGCTAAGAATATCTTTATTGAGCTCTTTTATAGGGTGTTTTTGTTTAATAAGATAAAATAGGTTTTGAAGGGACCCTAGAACCCTTTATAACCAACAAACTATTAGCAAATATAAAATAACTACAAATATATATTTGTCAACCTTGAACCCAAACAACAACAACAAAACAAAATAAATCACCCAAAACAAGAACTAGAAAATGGAAAAATTATAATAACAAACCACCCCAAACTATAATTATTTCAAGATATCAGTTACCTCCAAATTTTTCTAGTAGCTCTGATGAAGATTTAAAATATTGGAGATCCTTTTTTCTTCCTAACAAGACTTATTTTTGTTGTTCTTAGTCCTTGCACTAGGACCGATGTTTTCAATCTTAACATTATTGATGCTCTTGTCTACCACACAATGATTCTTAGGTTCTTTAATTAGATCATTAAGTTTATTTATGAGAATCTTAATTCCTATGAAAGTATTTTGGATTAAGCATGTGTTGACCTAAATGACCTTAATATTATCCTTAATACCTATAAGCTCCATCTCAAGATTAAACAGTCTTTAGTCATGTTCAACTTTTCATTTTTCACTAATCTATTTTATCTTAGAAAGGTCTCAATCCAAATTGATTTTTGGCATAGCATCTAAAACATCCCACTAACTTCCTCTCTTTCAATCTAAGTCTTTCCACCAATCCTTTTCTCAATAATATATATATATATATATATATATATATATATATAATTTTAATATGTTGATTTCAACATAGAACATTTTTTCAAGAAATGTTGGGTTTCCACTATGTGAATACTCAAGACATCAACAAGTTCTCACCTAGAAGAATCTTTTTCTACCATAAAAGATAGGTCTTTATGAGTTTTGGGTGAAGCATATGGTATACCAAGAAAATTTGCACCAATTGAAGGTTGTAGGATACATTTAGCTTTCCCTTTCTTCTCTACCCTTTGTTCCTCTAGATAAGCATTCTCTTGACTCATCTCAAAAAAATAAGCTTTCATTTTCTTCTTTTCTCATTATTCCTCCAATTGACCATTCTCCTAAATTACTCTCAACCACATCCTTATCATTACTATCTTCAATATACATGGTCTTAAATATTATTTTCATATTTTTTCCTTTCATATTCATTCTCCTCACAACCTATCATTTGGATTTAATATTCTCTACCCATCTCTTTATTTTTCTCTCTCTAGGGTTAGCATACTCATCTATGTATTGAATCTCATCTTCCACATCATATTCTAGATTGATCTCTCTCAAGGAGGAGTGCTCACTTTCCAAATTAGTGGGGACTCTCTTCTCAAAATTCTCAAAGGAATTTTTCAAGGAATGTTTAAATCTTTTAGAGGTTCCAAAGTAACCAAAAATTCTATTGACATTATCCTCCCATAAATTAAAATTTATAATAAGAATTTTAAGATTTAGATTTTGAGCTTTCATGATATCGGCTAACAAGAAGATTAGCCCCTAGTGAGGGGGGATTAAACTAGGAGTCCATTTGCAATCTTTTATTGAAGTTTTAAAAGGTGAGAGAACATAGATTGAGGACACCCTTATTTTATGTCTAAAATGGTATAATAGGATAAAATACTATCCATAGAAAAATATAAGTTGTACCTTCATTTGAAAGTAACATGTCTCATAATTTTTTGCATGGTCACTTCTCCCCAAAATAATTTGAGAGAATTCCTTATATGCCCAAAATTTAGTTTAACAATATTTTTGTTAGGCTTAAGGAAAATTTTCATGGCTTCATACTTAACCCTCCTATCTTTATACATTTTTCTTCCTCCATATACATCCCTATAACATGTGCAATAATCTCCTCTATTATTAGATGTTCTATACCCTGCATTGAGTCTTTCATTTCCTTCAACCCCTAACTGAAGGGTTTAGCCACCATTGTATCATGCCCATTAAGTATTTCTAGATAAGGAATTAATCCTTCTCTAACCAAAGTCCTCTGAAATTCTCCATTCATGTGAATCTCACTATAAGACAAGGGATCCATTTGATTTATTTCACCTCCCATGGTGAAATTCTCCTTGTCACTATCAACTTTGTTCCACACAATTTCACTATTGTTCTCTAAAAGAAGATTATGGTTGTAGAACTCAATAGAACACATTATCTTGACATAGAATTGATCATCATTAGAGGTGATGCATAGAAACATCAAATGATCTTAATATATTTCCTTCATAAGATGGTATAATTATTATTTTGGCCAGCATTGCTAATCAATCTAGTAGCTTGTGTGGATATAATACATATTTTTTATTCCATTTGGTAGTCCCTTTGTTATGGAATCCCTAATTCATAAAAAAACATGGCATTATTGTTACCTTCATGAAAAATGTGTTGGAAATAGAACTTTTCAAATTTATTGCTTAAAATGAGTTCATCTTTGATGATATTATCTATAATCCAACTAGGAGATTTATTACCTTGAAGGAAACTAATGTTATTCAAACAATTTGGGCCTCAACTATAATTTTTTTGATGCCTATTTAATTATCCATTTTTAAATAACATTGAATGTTGTTGCAACATTAGCTATAATGGTTTTTTTTTATCCAAATGGATAGAATATGCAACCATAACTTTTTCTTTGTGATATCTGAGAACACCATCACAACCTTTTAGTCTCAAGTTAAATTTTGAGGCCCCATTGATGTTCACTTCACTCTAATTGCAAGGAGAGTATCAAAACCACACTATTTTTTTGAGGTTTTAGCTCTTTTCAATAGCCTGGTAGAAATAAAAAAGTTAATATTCCAAGCCTTGGAAATCTCCAAGTAATAATTAGAAACTCCCAACTTTAGATTATTTGACAATTTATTTATCCCTAGAATAATTTTTTCCTTAATAGTTGAACCAATTTCATGTGCCACTCTACTAGGCACACATTTCTTCTCCCAAAATATCTCATTATTTATTTCCTTCCATAGTCCCTAGGAAACATGGGGTAGCATGAGGATCCATAAGAGTTCTAAAGAAGAATAGTGGGAGGGTGAAACCCATTATTCAATAGAACATTGAATATACTATGAAAAAACCCAATTAACTTTGAAGAGGGGAAGGAGGTCCTCTCAAACCTCTCTAGGGAAGTAGAAATCCAATAATATATGAGTAGAATTTTTATCCACCCTCTAAAAAATGATACATCTATTTGGAAAAAAAATCCTCTCGTCATCAAATTATCAAGATTAATAATCTTATTATGAACGAAGACCCAATAAAATATATTAATTTTAGGAATCAATGTCGGTAAATAGCGCTTAGCTCAAACAGGAGTAGGTTCAATTTGGTTTCCTAGAGAATAAACCCCC
>VDFB02281492.1:724995612-725087897 GCA_007258455.2 Sequoia sempervirens
CAGAGACCCGAGCAACAGTACAAGGGGCATTACCCCAATGGTACAGGAGAACCTAGATGTGAGCAACCTCAAGTGCAACTTTATTAGCTTGCACTTGAACCTGTAAAAGCACATTAGAGAAAATCATAGATTTAGCATATAAAGATACATGAATATCCATTTGAGTATGTGAAAAAATGCAAGTATTTATGTCTTTCCAAATATTGAAGAGAGTTTCCACCCTGAAAGTGTGCCAAAGCTGGGTGAATTTTGTAGAAAATTTGGGAGAATCTCCTAGCAACACCATATGCTAGGAGAAAGGTTCTGGCCAAAAGGGCTGAAAAATGTCATGAATCCAAGTCCAAAGCTGCTGTGCTCTAAGAAAAAACTAGAAAAGATGCTTAAAATTCTCAACTTGCCCACAAAAGGGGCAACGAGGGTCTCAGACCCCCAGGTGGACCAGCCGAGAGCCCACAGGAAAGCCCTGGAAAAGAATACACAGGAAAAGTGGGAAAGCTTCGACTCAACACTTGCAGACCAAGTGGTAACAAATCTTTTACGCTAGACATGAGTGGGAGATTGAAGAAGCCACCTTTGGTTCAAACTCTAAATTATAGGAAAATGTGTGAGAGCCACTTATAACCAAGCCAAGGCTTGTAGTTCCTGAAAGGGGTGTCTGGATACTACTTCTAGTTTTTCCACCAAGGTTTGGTCCCACAAATTCCAACCTTATGAAGCATTTCAGTAGGAATGGCATTCACTATACCATCATAAGTAGCACGGGCCTAGTTATGAAGCCTGTACTGGGTACGAAAAACTTCCCATGACATAATACGCATGGTGGGTCTGGAAAAAATCTGTTGCAGGGTCTGGATACCATTTTTGTGAAATCTGAGTGCCTTAAGCCCAGGCAACTTAGCCAACGGCTGACCATTGCTAGCAAAAAGAGGTGACCACCAAATATTGTGTTGGTTGAGAGAGAGCCCATCTCAAAAACTAGAGTTAGCCCAATAGAGCCAAGGTTTGACAGCTTCCCACGCTCACCAGATGCTTTTGGCCATAAAAGTCCCAATAATCTGGACTGGTTCATCCATAACCAAAAGGGTTTGAAAGCTAATCCCCTTCCAGGCAGGTCTATGAACAGGGAAGCCAGATTGAATACTATGCCTGAGAAGAATTTTTTAGGCCTTGTCCCTAGTAAGGGCACGAATAATCCTTTTAACACACAGAGTAGTCCCTTGCTGTTGAGTAGACAACAACCTGAGACCTCTCAAGTCTCTGGGAAAGCAATAGAATTCCTAAGCCACACGATGAAATCCTCTGTGAGATTTAGAGGAGGCCCAGAGAAAGTCATGAAGCAGTTTC
Source organism: Sequoia sempervirens (assembly GCA_007258455.2). Classification (NCBI taxonomy): domain Eukaryota; kingdom Viridiplantae; phylum Streptophyta; class Pinopsida; order Cupressales; family Cupressaceae; genus Sequoia; species Sequoia sempervirens. The sequence goes on from VDFB02281492.1 coordinate 724,996,957, forward strand.
TCAAGCTTTCCATAGGTAGCTTTGGAGGGGGCCCAACAAGAAGAATAATAAACATGGGTGGCCGCCAGAATTTTGGAACACACCTGGAATTTCCCTGCTAAAGAGAGGGGCTTGGTAACCCAATAAGCAAGCTTCTGTTCAACTCTAGAGAGCACAGCTTGTCAAAGCTCAGCTGAAGATGCTTGAAAAGGAAAGGGAATGCCTAGAAATCGAAAAAATTCACCAGACCCAATCCACTTCCATCCATATTGTTACAACCACAGTAGAGAGGGAAAGATAGATTGTTGATAACACAAAGTTTTATGCCACTAGGTGGCAGAGCCGGAAGTAAGACATAATGTATTAAGACACTCAAGAGCCACTGCAGTGGATTCTTCGTCCTCTAGAAGGGTGAGGAATGATTCATCAACAAAATGGCCATTAACAAGCTGAGTGTGAGAGTTGGGAAGAGAAATTCCCTTGACTCACCGTTGGGAAACTGCATTGGCCAAAAGGTAACCAAAACCCTCGGCTGCAAGCACATATAAAGAGGGGGCCAACAAACACCCTTTTCCAAATGGAAGGAAAGAGTCCAAAGGCAGAGGATTGACGACCATTGATGGTGATACAAGCCGAGGCATCCACAAAGAGCATTCAAACAAATTGAATGAAATTGGGCCCAAAACCCAAGGCTTGCAGTATAACAAGAATAAACGGCCATTCAATGCGATCATATGCCTTGGCAAAGTCAATCTTAATGAACACGACTTTCTGGTTTGAGCATCTGGCCCATTCCATTCCTTCCCAAACAACAATAATATTATCCAAAATTAATCTAGATTTGATAAACCTAGTTTGTTTCGAGCGCACAATCTGAGGTAGAAGATGGCAGATTTTAAGAGCCAAAGCCTTGGCGATAATCTTGTAGGAGACATTAAGAACCGTGATAGGTCTCGAGTTGCAAATGTCTTCTGGGTCACCCGGTTTAGGTATGAATTTTATGTTACCTTTATTAATTAAGTTACCTAGGGAATTAGAATGAAAAGCTTCTAAGTAAACTTGATGCAGATCATACCCAATATAGTCCCACATGGCTTTGTAAAATTCACAAGGGAATCCATCAATTCTCGGGGCTTTGTCATCAGCCATGGAGTAGACAACCTCTTTGAGATTATCAACTGATAATAGTTGATCACAAAATTTTTTATGAACTGAAGAAAGCTTATTTGGCACAACAACAAGGAAATCCTAAAGGGCTTGCTATCGCACAGGCGTGACTTCCTATGCAGTGAATACTTTCTCATAATGATGCACAAAGGCCTGGAGAATGTCAGGCAGCTCAGAAAGTACCTGAACACCATCTTTTATTTTTTAATGCCCGAGGATGAGTGTCCGGCATGCAGAGCCAAAAACTCTTTGGAATGATCACCAACTTTTAGCCAATGTAACTGGGCTTTGATTGTGCTCCTCTAGAGCATAGTTAAGTCAACAATTTTTTCTTGTGCCTTAGTTCTACCACCCTAACTTGTGATGAAGAAAAGGGTTGGCCGCCAAAGCCTCAAAAGTACGAAGGTCAACAGTGGTAGCCTCATAGGCTGGCAAAAATAGCCAGGTGGCACCCATAAATGCGCAAAAATCTAGCCATGCGGATGATAGCCTCATTCCACCAAGAAATCCAACCTATATGATGAGCTGGTCTGTGTTCCAAATTCTAGACTCTATGAATGTAGGCCAGGGTAGGCTTGTGGTAGAGTAAAGATGTGTTTAAAAAATTGAGTTTTACATGTACGAGGCTGTTGAGTCTCCCATTCAATGCAAAAATAAATGGGGAAGTGGTCTAACAAAGTCACATCCACTAATGACTTAACCAGGGGAGAAGAGTTGTCAAATGAGAAAAAATATTGTGCCAAGATCATGGAATGATCAAGACGCTTAAATATTCTATTAGAACCGGCTCTATAATTGCACCAAGTGTGCCAGAGAGAATGAGAATGGTGGCGACCAATATTGGGATAAAAAATCCCCAATTTATTGCATATGTAAAACCATGCCTCCCTTTCCTTAGCTTTCCATCTAAATGGCAAAGTGCCATCTTTGTCAGACACCATTTCTACCATATTGAAGTCCCCACAGAGTAACCAGGTAGCAACTGGTAAAGAATCAACAATCCAACACTAGAGTAAAGAGCGTTCCACAACATCATTAGAAGCATAGACATTAATAATCCCAAAGGAATGATTATCAATGTTGAGAAGGATCCACCGATGAGTGGGATCAGACCCGTGGTTGACCACAAAAGTGCCACTGTGGGCCAAAAGGGTGACAACTCCACATGCCCAACATCATGGGTAGTACAAAACATTTTACTGACTGGACAAATAGAACGACAAGCCACAACAAGCAAAAAACTAGAAATTTTAACTTCTTGGAGACAAAGCACTTCAACACCAGAGTACTTGCACAAGGTATCCCTGACAAAATACTTTCTAGAGAGGTCTGTCAAACCTCGAACATTCCATGAAATGAACTTCATGAGTGAAACTCCTCCATGTTTTTGAAACCCGATAACTCTTCATTCAGAGAAGAGAAACGATTCTGTAAAAATTTTGCCGAAACTGATCTAATCTGGATGGACGGAGAGGACGTCCTCTATTTTTCATGAACATATTCCCCTTCTTCCCTAGGAGGGGAAGGGCTGTGAGAATGCCTGTGAGCTCCTATCACAGGAGAAGACACATTCGACTGTGTTAACATGATCTAGCAACCGACCGAGGCATAGCCTTTGGCCTAGGCTACTGTGAAACATAATCAGCTCCAACCAGAGCTTATTTCCCCTTCAATGAAGGGTTTGAAACATCTTTCACTGGCTCAGAGGTCACAGGAACCAACCCAGAACTAGTGGACTTATTCTTTTAGTTCATAACCATAGTCCATTTTGCATCAGGTTTGGCAGTAGATGCAGCTGCTGAATGAGGCTTTTCAGCATCTCGTGGTAGAGAAGGTGTACAAGGCACTGCTAAAAGGAAGTCCTTGATCTTGTGGTTTGCTGACCAACACATATAGCACGTGTTGGGTAAATTAAAATATGCGACCTTCTGGGTGTGGCGAAGAGCTCCAATTTGGATGTCAATGGAGTCTCTTAAATTTTTGGAAAGGTACACTTCCACACAAACCCTCTTATGGGGTCAGGCTTGAAAGAACCTATCTGGCTCAATACAAATAACCCTCCCTAGTGAGGAAGCTATACTATTCAAAAATGACACACAAGGCAAGGGTAGACCAGGGAGTTCAATCTAGACCGAGACCCACAACTTGGTGTCGTCCGAGACAAAAAATTCATGGGTCCATGCTTGAAAAACTAACAGAGAAGACTGGACATACCAGAGCCCATGGCCTAAGATAGCCTGCACATGATTGACCTCCACAAAGTGAAACAAAAATAAACCCTTGGTTAAATTTTGGACCATATCAAGGTGGACCCCATGAGGGACCCAAGCCTTGTTAACCCAATCTTTAAGCACACTTTCAGGGGGAGTTCTCCCAAAAAATATGCAACAAGGGTGTTTTGATCAAGCCATTGACAAGCAGTATCAAAATCCGGTAAAGGAAAAACCACATTAGCTGGTGAATCAGAGCACTTACCTCATGAAAGACTTTCAGAATAAATTTACGGGGATGTTTGTTCGGAGGAGGAGCCATTGATTATTGCCGTCGAACCGATAACACCAGCAAGAACTACTAGGTTAGAGCCAGTTGAAGGCATATTAAAACAAAAAAACTACAGTAAATGCAGCTGTACACACAAGAAAAGAGGGGCTTCCTACGCAAGATGCACAATATGACACAAAAGGGGCCAAGGGTGACCGCAGAAAACACAAAACCCTAGCAGAGCTCATACACCTTCCTTAGACAAAAATATTTCACATGCAGAGCATACCATGAAGTATTTTAAATGTTTATGTGAATAAGAATTAGAGCTTCTAGATGTCTAAAAGTGAGTAAAGGTTTTTCCTTAAATAAAATACTCTAGCATAGAATTTTAAATTTTTTGGCTTCAAATTGACACATAATAACTAGTAGGAAATGGTTGACTTGGGTTCAACTTAAAAAAAGAATTCTAAAAGTTAAAGGGCTAATTTTATGCTAAGAAATCAACATAAAATTATGATTCTTTTGAATTTAGGTTGGTAACACAAGTATCTAGTGCTTTCATTTTGTTTCATAGCATTTTGTTGAATATTTTTCTTTTAATTAAGTTTGGAAGTCAAAACATTTATAATTTAGACATAGGTGCACTTCGGCTCTCATAACTTTTTTGGTATATATTGAAATTCAATTTTATTTTTTTTGTTGGAACGAGGGCATCAATACTTAGTGTGTATATATTTTTCAAAAAAAAATTCCTCAAATTTACTATTTTTCCACAATGATTTTTCATCGAACTTGATGTTTGGTGAAAAACCTATGTATAGTAAAACAAAAAATAAAAAATAAAATAAAAACAAAATATATTAAATTTATACTTGTTGGAAAGTACATTTCGATCACTATAATCATCCAACTTGATTTATCAAGTTGACTCCATTTGCACCTCCTTCCCAAGCTTCGATAGTCAGAAAAATGCATAAATTTTGAAATGGTGGAGGGGAAGGTGAAAAGAGTTCAGTAGAACCCCCTTCTAATGAAGAGCGGGGGAGTTCATTCTGCCAACTAGAAGGAAGTTCATTCCGAACTATATGGTGCAAGAGGGTTCATTAGAAGGGGTTCATTAGAAGGGGAGATGGGTTCATTCAAGGGGTTCATTAGAGATTGAAGTTCATTCAAACCCCCTTCATTAGAAGGGGTAAACCATTTTAAATTTTTTGATGGGAATTTCTAATTTTTCTTCATTTGAAAATTGTAACCCACTATTGTGGGTTTACCCGTTGCAAAAATCATATTATATGGAACATAAAAATGGTTTCTAATTTAGATGAAAATGTAAGACTTGATATCACATTGGAAAATGACAACAACTTAGTTTTAGTTATGGGGAAAATAAATATCAACATTCTAATAATGAAGGGGGAGAAAAAGTTTAGCTTTGATGTATATTTTGTTCCTAGCTTAAAATACAATTTGATGAACATTAGGCAGCTCATTCAAAAGGGATATAGAGTATTTTTCAAAAACTAGAATGCACAATCTTGGATAAATATCTAGAAGCAATCAACTTATTGGAAAATTCCAAATGATAAACAATAAAATGTCTCCCCTAAGGATATAGCCAGATTTGAAGGTAGAATTTTCCCAAGAATAACCACTTGTGGATAAAATAAAACGTGCAATAGTCACATAAACAATATTTAAAGAATAAATTAAGGATGAAAATTGGTTATGGAATCTACCATTTGGGCACCTAAACTTTGGAGGTCTAAACCTATTACATAGGAAAAAAATGGTAGGGGGATCATCACTCATAGAGAAACCAACAAGAGTATATGAAGGATGTATTTTGGGAAAACAACATAGAGAATCATTTTCAACAGGAAAGTCAATAACGGAAAAAAAACCATTAGAAATTATCCATTCATATTTGTGTTGTCTTATGCAAACACCCTCAATTGGTGGAATATATTATTTCATGACATCCATTGATGATTACAAGGGAAAAACTTGTGTCTACTTTCTAAGGAATAAGTTTGAAGCATTTGAGTTCTTTTATCAATTCAAGGCTCTTGTTGAGAAGCAAAGTGGGCACTACATAAAAGAATTGAGAACAGATAGAGCTGGTGAGTACATCTCAAATGAATTCCTAGGTAAGGTTTTGTAAAGATCATGGTATTAAAAAAAAAATCATTACTAGGTACACACCTTAAAAAAATGGTCTAGCTAAAAGGAAAAATAGAAAAATTATGCAAATAGCTAGGAGCATCTTAAAAGCAAAGTACTTGTCAAATGAATACTGGGTTGAAGTTGTTGCATGTGTAATCTATATAATGAATATATCTCCAACCATAATTTTAAAGAATATGATTTTGAAGGAAGCATGGAGTGGAAGAAAACATATTGTTGTTCACATGAGAGTACTTAGATGTGTGGCATATGAATATATCCCAAGTTGAAAAATAAGTTAGACAACAAAGGAGAAATATGCATATTTGTGGGATATAGTGAAGAATCAAAATCATACAAGCTATACAATCCAATAACCAAAAAGGTAATAATCAGTAGAGATGTATAGTTCATAGAAGAGGAAGCATGGGATTACAACTTAGAGAAGATAGTGAATGTAACAACAAGTGTACCACAAGAAGATGGAGAAGAAATAATACCAGAAGGTATCACTTTCAAGTGTGACTTCTCCTACTCTCATTAAAGCTCAACATAGTGGTCCTCAAGTGAAACCTTCAATAAACACAAGGACAACCCCATGCATTCAAGAAAACACACCTTCAAGTGGACAACAAACACCATCAACAAAAGGCACTCATAGTGTAGACTTATCAAGTCCACATTCTACAAGTTCAACCTCAAGTGACATGTCAAATCCAACCTTGGAAAGCTTGAGAAGATAAAAATTCAAAAGTATGAGAGATATTTATGAGAAAAATGAAGGTTAGAAGAGTGTAGGTTTGAATTCAGTTTTTGAATTATATTCACATGTTGATGGCCCAATTCATTTTGAAGATGCAATTAAATATGAAAACTAGGTAAATATAATGGATGGGGAAATGGATGTTATAGAAAAGAACAAAATATGGAAATTAGTGAGCCTTCTACAAGGAAAATATGCAATAGGTGTAAAGTGGGTTTATAAGACCAAAAGTGATGCAAAAGGAAGAATTGAGAGGTATAAATAAATATTGTTTGTCAAGGGATACAAACAACAGCTTGGAAGAGACTATGACAAAACATATGCTCCAATTGCAAGAATGGAAACTGTGAAGGTAGTATTAACAATAGTAACTCTACACCAATGGAAGGTATATCAAATCAACGTGAATTCAACCTTATTAAATGGAGTATTGAAAGAGGAAGTGTATGTGGAGCAGCCACTTGGCTCTCCCACCCTACTCTATAATGGGGGAGGGCCTCTCCCTCTAAGTTATTATGTCGAGACACTCTAAATAATTACTTTAGGATACTACAATTTAAGTTATTACATTGGAAGAGGGGTGAGAGAGTACCACCATCTACCTGCCTTCCTCTCTTTTTTTGAAAAAAAATTGAGTGGTTCCCCTACAGGTGTCTGCCCTTCCCCCCAGCCCCTTGCCATTATAGACTAGGGGAACTATAGTGCCCCCCTTTATATAGTATAGTAGGGGTTTTGTAGCTAGATAGGAGCCCTCGTGCTCTACCATAGGACCTTGAATTCCATATCATGGTGAGGAAGATTTCTTCAAAGAAGAAGAGGATTTATTGCTATTGATCACTTGAGAAATTAATAGGACAAAAAATCTTAACAACATCCATGATTCAATTGTTCAACTATCCATCAAAGAGCCCGGGTTGATTAGACCTCTCTACAATAGTCTATGTTAGTCACCCATTTTTTATGAGGTATATTACACCCTTGTATTCATGAGCACCTACAATTTGTAGGTAGATGTCATGATCACATCTAGACCATTTTGTTGTTCGACCATTTCTTTAGTAGTTCAACAGTCACCCATCCAATGATAAGAGGTGGAAAGATCATAACTTCTCTTCCATTTGGATTAGAGAATTTATGGAGGAAACAAGGGAAATAAGACAAAGTGTATAGGTTGGAAAAGGAATTTTATGGTTTGAAGCAAGCACCATAGGCATGGCATAGAAAAATTGATGCATATTTTTTGAGTAATGGCTTTAGCAAAAGAGATGGTGAACCCACTCTCTACATCAAGAAAGATGATGGTAAGATCTTAATTGTTGTTTGTATGTACAAATGACTTAATCTTTGTGGGAAATGATTATATCCTAATTGATGATTTCAAAGAGACTATGAAAAATGAGTTTGAGATGATAGAGCTTGAAGAGGTTTAAAATGTAAAAAAAAAAAACTACTCCAACACCAACAACAATAGGTCTGAAATTAAGTAAAGAAGATTGTAGCAATAATGTGAATCCAACTCTATACAAAAGAAATGTGATTGGAAGTTTGATATATTTGACTACAACTAGATCTAATATAAAATATGCAGTGAGTTTGATTTCAAGGTTTATGGAGACTCCAAAGAAGACACATTGGCTATAAGATAAAATAATTAGGAGGTATGTGAATGGAACCAAGGGATCGTGGCATTTTTTATAGCACAAAAAATGAGTTTAAGCTAGTTGGATACACAAACTATGATTGGGCGAGAAGTGTAGATGATAGAAAGAGCACATCAAGGTATGCATTTCATTTGGGTTTGGGAGTCATCTCATGGGATTCCAAGAAATAACCATTGTTTCACTTTCTATAGCTGAATTTGAATAGGTAGTAGCAATAGGGGCATCATGTCAAGCCATTTGGATGATAAAACTGTTGAAAGACTTAAGGCATGAATAAGAAGTAGCAACTAGAATCTTTTGTAATAATAACTCTGCAATTGCACTATCCAAAAAATCAATCTTTCATAAACAAAGTAAACATGTTGACATAATATATATCATTTCATAAGGGAACTAATCAATCATGGAAAAATTATTTTGGAACATTGTAGGTCTAAATTTTTTTTTTAAGTATCTTCACCAAACCATTAGGAAAGGAAAGTTTTATACATAAAATAAATAGTTTGGGCATCATGGATGCCAACATGGAAGTAGGTCACATAAAATATATGATAGGTAGTTTGACCATATTTCCCTATCAATAATTACATCAAGTGACAAATTTCTTTGACGAGAAGAAAGAAGTTGGAGATGGAGGGTTTTTTAGGGTTTGGCATGGTATAAGGTCTAGGTAAACTTGTTGGTGGATGAGCTATAGCAATAAGGAGGCTTTATCAGGAGAGCTCCAAAAGTGTTTAATAATTTATCAATGAGGTACACATATTTTCATCCAAACCTTGTTCGTCTCTATGGTTGTACAAGCCCACAAAGTCCAATTCTACTACTTGCTTATGAGTTTGTGCAAAATAGGACCTTGTTTGATCACCTTCATGATGAGTGCTTAAAATGAAAATTTAGTTAATCCTTTGTATGTTCTCAAAGACCTTATTATACATTAATTAACTATGCTGGTGGTAGACTATATGCTTGAATGTTTGCTTATTTTTTCCCTATATTTAACTAATTGAAAGATATATTAGAAATGATATTTTGCATTAAATGTGTTGTTTTTAATGATGGAATGACTATGCAATTGAAAATCTCTATTGTCAAATTAGCATTCTATTCTTGAGGATTTTGTGTAGGTGATTAAATGCTTACTTCATTTGGTGGACTTGTTAAACTATATGTTTAACAAACTTGGACTCCGTCTTGCTCCTGATCATGCTAGCTGGATCCTGATTCATCAATTATGAATTGACTTCTTCAAGATAGTTTGGAAACTTCTTATTAAGCTTTATTTGGTGGATTTCCCTTTGACTTTTTGAGTTTTGTTTCTACTTTAGTTTATCATTTTTCTTCTTGGTGGGTTGCGCCATGTATTTCAATTCAAATAAAGTGATATTTCCTATAAATATCCATCCTTAGGTTTAGTCTGGAGTTAGTAATCTTTCACTTACTATTGTAATTTTGGTTCTATGCACTTTTTTACTACTTGCCTATTTGGGCCAATTGAAATGCAAATAAGGAGTTGATTTTGAATCTTGGTGTTGAAGGTCCCACCAAAGGAAGAGAAGGACCCGCTTGACCAAAGGAGGTGACCCTGTGTTGTGTGATCTTGATTCAGTTAAAATAAGTTTAATTTGTATTGAGTGAAAAAGTTCACAATCTTTATTACTGATTAAATCACTATTAAGAAGTTGCATCTATTTATCTTTTCTGATTTAGATCATGATGTTACCAACTAGTTAATCATACTGCACTGTAGGTTAATATTCATTTGTTCACTTTTAATCTAAATGTTGATTCATAAGAGTTAGATCTACTAGTTATTCTCAAATGCATGATAGTTTTTGCAGAAGCAATAATGACAACAGATGGAAAGATTAAACTGAAGCCTGTTTGAAATTCATTCACAGAATTAGTGTTATTACTTTATAGATTAATATTTAATCTCCTGTAAACGTAAAGTAGAATCTATTTTCAGGAAACATAGATTAATATTTACTTCCTTGCAAGCATAAAATAGAATTTCTTTTCAAGAAAAATAGTAATAGAATTTGAATTCTAAATTTTAGATTAAGTGTGAGTTTAAGTTATACTTTAATTCTTCCATGAATCAATTGTAACTAGGTTAACTTAAATACAAACTAATTCATTAGAGTATGAATTAGGGAAAAAGATGTTAAAATCCTTAGAATTCAGTAAGAAATGAGTTTTTAAGTTGGGCTCTTAAGAGCTCATGAAAGCTCTTGAAGGCGACTGGCCAAAATCAAAGTCACTATTTACAGTGCAAAACCCCCCCTCAAAAAAAGGAAGTGTGGAATTATCCTTATCACATATAGCTCTATGACACACTCGCTTTGATAATTAAAATATTAAATGATGCAAGAAGTGACACCAACGACCTTGCTCATCATTTTTGGCACCGTTGCTAGGGATTAAAGATCTGGCTATTAAAGTTTGAAGCCTTAGTGTTGATAAGGAGAAAATTTTAATTTGTGGATGAGACGAGATAGAGACCATCTAGGAAGGTTTCTTCCACAAAACATTGATTTTGATCAACAACAATATATACATCAACATCAGATTGAAAATCAAGAAGATAACCAAGAAAATCAAGGAGAAGATCAGGAACATTTTCAAGAGGAATGTTGAGAGGAAGAGAGAATGGGAAACCAACCAAGAAATAATAGGACCTTTTCCTATCCTATTAATTTAAATAGAGACGATGACGAGCCTCCTATGAAAAAAAATCACGGGTATGTGCAGGATCATGATGGGCCAAAAAGTGGCAATATGTAATTGATATGATGGCTCATGTGGCTAACGACTTTTTTTTTACCCAAAATTGATGAAATGAAAAGGGTTTTTAAAGGAGATTCTCAGCTTTCCACCAATATAAATTATGTTTTAATTTGAATTTAATACATAATTATTATTCATTTTCTATTTGAATTACTTACTAAAGTCCTAATTGATAGGTTGATTTAAAAACATCTATAGCTTTCAAACAGATCACATTTTTGAATCAAACATGAGTAACATTCTATGCTTCACATAATATAGGATATAAAAAAAAAGAATTTTATGAAGTTTTGACCAAATTAAGGTGGTCAGACATACAAATTTTATATTTTTAAAATTTGTAATAAAAAATCATAATTAATTATTTACTTGGAATAAAATTACAAAAAAAATATTCATCACATTGGTACATGAGTCTTCTACTTATATCTAAAATATTATAAAAAATATTATCATTTTATTGTGGTTAGGTTGGCTCAGGGCAGACACCTACTTCTTATTTTTTCCCTAAAATTCTAAGTAGTACTACATTGAAATTTTGAATTTTCACCAAATAGATTTTTTTTTTTTCAAATAAACCTAGTAGTTTAGAAACTACATTAAATTTTCTATAGATTCTATTCTTACATATTTTTGAGATAATATAGATAAATTATTCAATTTTTTATGTCAAGTTTCCTAACTCTGATTTTTCTGAATTTTTTGCCACTTAAGGGCCTATTTTTTCCATGATGATCCTGCACATACCCTCACCTTCTATTTTACCTACCTTTAGGGGAAAAATTTATGAGGATCCTGACCAATTTCTCTTTGAATTTAAGGTTTTATGTCAGACCTATGACTACACAAGTGATAACCAGAAGTTGAAATTATTTCCTTCTATCTTGAAAGAGTCAGCCTTTGTTGGTTTATGGGTTTAGGTGTTGGATCAATCTTAACTTGGCAGGAAATGGAAACTGAGTTTTTGGATAAGTATCAATATAATTGTAGAGTAAGAGATAGGAAGGAGGCGTTGTTTCGAATGGGACAAATGGAAGATGAAAGTATGGAAGATTATGCTGATAGATTTCAATTTGTGCATAAAAGGTGTGGTAATGGATTGGATAATGAGATTAGTAAAACAATTTTTCTAAAAGGGATTGATGATGAGTCTAGAGAATCTTTAAATCTTATGGGAAAAGGAGATATCAATAATTTTTCTTCAGAAGATATCATTGAAATATGCAGAAACTACTCTAGGACTAGAGTAGGAACTAGGAACTCCCAAAGAAACAAAGCTCTACCTCTTGATGTGTCTCAAGTAATGGAAGAAATTACAAATTTTAAAATTGATTTACTCCATCTCAACATGCAAGGAGATAAGAATATTGTATTGAACTTTTATCCATTTATTGTTCCAAATGTAGGGGAAAACATATTTTGGGAGAGTGTCCATTAAATCAATTTGATCTTTGTGAGATTTTTGAGAAACGTCATACAACAAGTTCTTGTAGTCTCTTGCCTAAAATTAAAAATCATCTAAAGAAACAGCATGTAGTCTAGGAAGAGTTGAATTATGTTGGACAAAGATCTCAAAATGTAGGATACAACGCTAATCAAGGGCAATATGGTACTAGACCTAATTGGAATTAGAACCATTGGAAAAATGCAAACCAATGGATGCATCCCTACCAAACACAACCACTACCTACATTCTGGGGTCAACTTAAATGGACAAATCCTCAGTGGAATCAACCACAATGGCAATCAAATCAGCCATAGTGGCAACCAAATCAACCATCATGGCAACAAAATCAAATGAAATTTCAACCATGGAAAAATCAAGGGCCAAGGCATCCTTGGGCACAGACACCCTCATTAATAACTAAGCAAGTAAACCAATCTCAATTGCCTACACAATCTGTTTCAAATCCAAAAAACAATCGAACTAATTCAAATCCTCGAACTTTGAATTCCATTGATGCCAATGATATTCAATTAAGGAACCATAATGTTCCCTCCATACCAAATGCTAAAGATTAGGAGGGTGAGAAAGAAAAATATTATTCAAAGGAAAACCAAAACTTTGATGATGAACAAAAATTTAAATAGGCAACTTATCCCGAATGTTTGAAAATAGAGCAAGTAGCTCCTGATAGCTCCCAACCAAATATGATGAATGTGGTAGATTATAAACTTCTCCATGAATTGAAAAAGATTAATATTGAGATACCATTATTACAGGCCATTAAAGACATACCAGAAATAAATCAGTTAGTTAAGTCTCTTTGAATGAAAACACCAAGTAGGAAGAAGAAATTACCTCCTACAGTATAGATAGGGATGAAACTCACTGATGATTTTTTAGGAAGATTACTTCCTTTGAACTTGTATAATGATCCTGGTATCCCTATAATAAATTTGAGTATTGGAGGAATAGAGATAAAAGACATGCTAATTGATTTAGGAGCAGCTATCAATTTTATCACATTAGACACCGTTGAGATGTTGGGTATGACAAAGGTTCAACCCACAACAACTATTTTACATTTGGAAGATCAATCTACTACCAAACATGATGGTGTTCTTGAAGATATCATGGTTACCATTGATACATGGGACTATCCAGTTGAATTTCTAGTTCTTAAAGCTAGAAACAAGGATTTTGGATATCCAATTATCTAGGATAGACCATGGTTAGCTACTACAACAACATTGATAGATTGTAGATCATGAAGTATGATAATTTCTAATGGTCAGAAACAGAAGGATCTATCACTTTTTCCTCCAACCCAACCATCATTTCAACCTAATGCTCAACTTTGGGTTGATGAAGATATAGAGTCAGAAGGTGATGGTATTGTAGAAATAGCCCAATGGTTACCTTGCTAGAACATGCCGAAGAATACGAGGAACAAGATCTTAATTCTAAAAAGAAGAACTATCAAGGGATGTTACATCAACAAAATTCACCTCCATGTCCCTTGAATAAACTTGTTGGATATCCACTTGATCTAAGAATGAGACCAAATAAATTATAGTAGCAAGGGACAAACCTCCTTTTATTAATTCATCCTTAACCTCTTCACAAGAAGAGTAATTGAAACAAACTTTAGAAAAACATACCAAAGCATTTGCTTGGGAATACAAGGATATGAGAGGAATTCACCCTTCTATCTGTACTCATCATATATATACTAAAGATGTTAAACTAGTAAGGCAAAGACAAAGAAGGATCAACCCTATTCTTCATGATTTTGTAAAGCAAGAAATAGAAAACCACTGAAAGTAGGGTTTATTTATCCAATATCTGATAGTCAATGGGATTCCCTATTGGTTATTGTGCCTAAAAAGAATGTAAAACGGTGTGTGTGTAGATTACAAAGAATTAAACAAAGCCACTAAATGAGATCATTTTCCTTTGACATTCATTAATCAAGTACTTGATAACCTAGCTGCCAGTAGTTATTTCTCTTTCCTAGATGGCTTTAGTGGGTACAATCATATCCAAGTGGCTCCTAAATACTAGGATAAGACTACCTTCACATTTCCTTGGGATACATATGCTTACATAGTTCTACCATTTGGACTATGCAATGCACCAACCACTTTTCAAAGAGTTGTTCTGGCTATCTTTGCAAGTTTAACTACTTCATGTGTAGAAGTATATATGGATGACTTTACAATACATGCACAAATATTTGAGGAAGCACTTGAATGTTTGGATTAAGTTTTACAAAGATGTAAAGATCATAGGTTATCTTCAAATCATGGAAAGTGTTCCCTCATGATGACATAAGGGATTGTTCTAGGACATCACATCTCAAAACAAGGAATAAAAATTGATCCCAAGAAAGTAGAACTCATTCAATACATTGAAATACCTAAGAATCAAACTAGTGTATGCATTTTTCTTGGGCATGATGGGTATTATAGAAGATTTATTGAGGCATTTAGTAGAATTTTCAAGCATAAAAGTTCCAAAAGTTAACAAAAAAAAATTCATAAAATTGCATAAACCCTTCCTCTTTTTACAACATAATATGAAGAAACAATAACTCGTAAAGAAGTTGGAAAATTTCAATAGACATAATCCAATTCTCATAAGTTATTAATATATCATATAAGCCTACAACAAGGAAATCAACTACTCAAACAATTTGAATCAAGCTTAACATAGTGCTTTATTCTAAACGAAAACATAAAGAAGGAACTTGACAAAGGCCATAACATGCATAGTTTCAAGGATTTCTTCTAAACAATTTCGTACTTAAATATCAAATAAACTTAAAACAAAGGTTGGATTCCAATCCAATAATAGTTTGAATAAAAACAATATAAGATGCCAGAGAGAAGCAGTGTTCTGCAAGATTTTTTCTTCTAAAAATATCTCTATAACTAACTTAAAATAACTTATTTTTCCATAAGGGAAAATATTTTTTTCTTCTCCTGCTACTTCCTATTTATAGCTAAAAAGGGAGAGCTTCCACCAATGCCCTAGAATTAAATACTGCTAGATACTAGAATTTGATAGCTCATGATCTGATCTTAGATCTCTTGTTAGGCCATGCCAATATTTGCTCATTAATTCTCAACTACTTTATTTATGTCAATTTAGATGTTTAGCAAAGATTACTATCTAAAAATAATCAGATCCTAGAAAATAGCCTAGCAAAAATATGGTTGACCAATCACATTTCTCGATGGCACTAACTCAAAGTTTCCATCCTAAAAAAAAGAAATACCCAACATGCTCCAAAAAAATTCCAAAAGAGATTTCTCCCTAAAAGTAAAAACTTCTTAGAGTGAAGGGATGATGTATCAAGCATGCGAGGATTCTCAGATTTATGAAAATTGCTTTTAAGAAAATCTTCGCTGAGCTGACATGTGCCCTAGCTCTCTCCCAAAAGGAAGACGATAAACAAAACCCACACACCCACCACATGGCACATTTTGTGCCTTTCAAAATTATTTTTCTTTAAGCACGAATTCATCTGAAGCCAGAATGGTATAAAAGCCGAAAATCAAAAAATATTAAGGTAAAATGTATTCATAGTTCTTAGGACTCACAAGGGGCCTTCACTTGTGTAGGCATGAACCTAGAGCTCTAAAAATTCCTAGAGTTTGAGGAAAGTAGATTGCTACACCTCACAATCCAAATCAATTGACTAGATGAGAGCGCAAAATACCATGTACACCTGATCTAGTTCAAAGACTTCTATAAAATAAATGTCTCCCCATCTTGTTGAAATAGCTCCAAGGTGGTAATAGAGGTGGGAAAGGGGAAATATCTCATGCTAGATGTCATCAATAGTGGGTGTTGTGCCTGAATCTAGGAGTTCTATAGAAGTCTAGGCCTTATGTCTGATTGCATCTATGATCTGCTCAACTGATGGCACATCTCCATCTGGTGAGAAAAGTGGAGGCAAATCATAGCTATGCAGAATACTAAAATCCTTCTAGATTTCATCAACCTTTTTGTTCAACATCGCCTCGAGTTCCTTGATCTTTGTTGTGACTTTTTGGTAGTTGAAAAATTTTCTTTCTTTGCTTGAGGTGACCCTTCAATTCAGAATCTCTACACTTCTTAGGGCCTCGTGAGTGGCAACACACAATCAAGAAATCATGGTTTGTAATTATGCTACTTGGGGAGCATATATCTGTAAGATTTGGTCAGCCACAAGGCCAACCTTTTCGTTTAATTCTCAAGCATCCCTTAAGAACTGTAGGGCTAGCCTAAGAATGGTGACCACAACTATGATCCTCTCCTAGTGTGTAGATATCAAACTCTTCAATAATAGGAGGGTTCCAGACCCCTGTGTAGTAGTTAACCCCTAGTGGAATCGAGCTTCTCTTTCTCTTATCTTGTCCTCCATCAAATTCTTCTCTTAGAGGGTGTTTGTCAGTTTGGAGCTCAACTTTCCAACCTCTTGGTTGCGAGCCTATAGAGGGGACATTATCTCTTGTTTCTCTTGCCTTGACCTTTCTACTTCTTCCTTATCTTTTTATAGATTGTCAAAATCTTGATATCAAACATCATCCAACTCTCTCTGTATGTTTTCCTGAGTACATTGGTACTCAGTGTTTGTCTAACGCTCAGTAGCAATCTTGACTCTTAACTTTTCAATTTCAACATACAGCTAAACCTATTCACCTTGGGCCTCTTCGAGCAACTTGGTTGCCTCTCCTTTCTAATTTTGTATTTGTCTTATGTGATCCATCTCGACATCTCTAGCCTTGATTTATGCCTATAGCTTGCTCATTTTTTTCCTTACATTTATCAACTTCACCTCATTCTTCTTCAATTTCTTGTCTAGGCTTTCACAATCCACATATACCACCTTCTAAGTGACCTTAGCTAGGACCAATTTTTCACATAGGAAAGTTTCATTTAAATCCAGACCCATGGATCTAATGTCGTAATCCTCCATCTGCATTTGTCCCTTGGGCTTGGACATGAGCGGATTCATGGTAGTGATTAGTAGAGAATTTCACTCTTCATTGAAGCAAGCTTCAATCTTCTTGGTAGCCAACAATGCAACATTATTTAACTATCATTTATGCTTTCTGGCATGTCAAGCCTGCTTGGTTGCATCGAAATTCTCTTGAAGACTTTGTGGGGTGTTAATTCTTTGTGCTACAATTGAAGCACCTAGAGGGAGACAAAAAGGGTGATGGAAGGAGAAACCTCAAATGTATGATCATGCAAAGAGGGAAATGGGAGTGTTATCATGGAAAATGATGAGATATCGAATTGAGATTGGGCAAGAGGAAACATAGTTGAGGTGAAAAGAGACACAGGTGGAAGGACAGATGCTTACCCAAAAGTGGATGGACCTAGAGTGACGGGCAACATGGATGTTTTAGCTCTTTCAATGGGAGCCCTTGATAGGGTGATCAAAGAATTAATAACGACTGAAGAAGATGTTGCTCGTTCAGCGTGTGGGGTTACTTCACAAGGTTCATTATTGAAAATGGTTGGGGGTTCATTAAGGACCAAAATATTAGGGTTTGTGAATGGAGGAATCTTCTCCACAGATGGGGACAAAGGATTAACTAGAGATGCAAAGGTAGAAAGAAAAGAGGGAGTAAAACTTACTTAGGCTATGGTGGTTGAAACACCTTGCAGAGCAGACTCCACTTCTTCTTCTCCTCTGACTGATGCACTAAGTGCACCTAGGTCCTGGACTCATCTTCTCTTTGCACGACTAGAAATAGTACATTCCAATCCTTTGGCACTCAATCCCACCAAAAGTTGGCCTTCAATAACCATGGCATACATTCTTGGGGACCGTCGGGTTCTTTTCCCTTTGCTTCGCACACTAACGGAGGATGTGACTTGTGAGTCCTTCAGCCACATGACCCTCTTCTCCTATCAGATTCCTAAGGGCAGGAAGCACGATGTGAAAGCTCCTCCTTTTCAACCTCATACTTGTCTTTGGATTGCTATTGTCGGTATCAGCCTCTTGGTTGTAAATCTCTTTGAACCTTTCATTATGCAATCACAAATCTCTGAATAGGGCATTAAGACATCCCATATCTTGTCAGAACCTCTAGAAATATGCTTTCTTCCTTTCCAACCACCTCTTGCATTTCAATTGTGTGCCACTGGATTTACCCATTGGGAGGTTCTTCTTATATTCTACCTCAACTACATAGAAGTTCATCCACGTTGGTCATTTGAATGGTATGTAGGCCAAGTTAATGTATACTTTTGGTCCTTCCTAAGTTGGATTTTTCCTTGACTCAAAATACTCCTGTCTCTCATGTTTCAAACTAAGGTGCTTTGATGGATTGTAGTCCCATGTGTCACATATAAGAACCAAGCCTAGGATCTCCAGTTGGTTTGTTTGCTCACCCTCTGCCTTCTGCCTTGTTAGTATTACTTAACTATTGGAAATGCTAAAGGGGATTGGGGAAATCCTTTTCTTATGCCTTTCAGCACCATAGGCGTTGTCGACAAGGGTTGCCTAATGATATGCCTCCAATGCAAAAACTCTATCTGTTACAAATATGGCGAGTCTAAAAGGATCCCTAATGAAACCATGGAATCTGATAAAAGTGAAATCCTCAACCAGGAAATAATCCACTAGGGTCGAAGAAACCTTCATCCATTGCAAGATCTTAGGAGAGAAGTGGCCCGTAGAGTGTGGCAAGAAGTCTTGAAGTACTAACCTCATAAAATAATCTACAAACTAGTAATAATCCCATGTTCTTGAAAGCACATGAGTCCATACAAAAATTAGCTTATAGGAACCTTTTACATTGAACCTAGACACTAGAAAACTTCTCTCCAGAAACTCTGAATTTTGAAGCAAAATAATGTGAAACAAGAAAGAGGAATATCCAAATTTATACTCAATATCATAGGTCTTCAATTGTTCTAGCATCCCTCCAACTACTGCATCAGCAAAATCATAATAATTCTAACTCGTCTCCTTTTTAAGCATAAAAGCTAAGCCCATTTAAAAGGGATGCAAATCTTCATCATCATCAAGGCCATAAATCTAGGCCAACATTGAGAAGATAGACTATGAGTCTTTCTTGAATTTTCTTTGTGCAAGAGGAAAAGAAAAGTGATCTCTCTCTGTTTTTTCCTTTGTTTCATCCTCATAAAAGCTTTCCTTCTTAGTTATGGCTTCCTAGAAATTTTCCATTTCTTTCTCATCAAAGCATTCAATGCCCCAAGTTGTAGGGATACACTACATATCTCATATGGCCACTGTAGAAATTATAACCTTGATCTTGCTGGCAGCAATAACTCTTGTCTCTCTATTGAATCTTTTGGAACATGTGTCTATCAACTCCGGGCATGGGTGTATGGTGGGCAACATGAACTATGGAAAAACACAATTATAGAGCTGAGATGTGAAAATTTTAGACGACCAATGCTACATCATTCTTTAGAATGCCCCCTCCCTAAGTCTTTTAGGGTTAGTTTCCAAATTTGGGTTAAAAAAATTATCAATGAAATCTTGCACCGCCTCTCTCCTAAAATGTTTATCTAGTTAAACCAATTTTCAATAATCAAACTAACATTCCTCGAGTGTTAGGGAATTGGTGAATGAATTAATCCCAAAGATATCAGTGTAACCTAACCTTTTAGATGAGGTTCCAACCTTTCTACCAAATATTGATGCTTCTGCCATGGCTATGTTGAGAATTTGTAGAGAGTTTCTTCATTGAAATGGCCACTTGCTTTTTCATTACTTAGAAAAAATTGTTTTTGGGTGTAGTTAATTCCTTTGTACATACATGCAGTTAAGGTTATGTTGTTATTGCTAGTCTATTAAATGCTACCACTGAGGCAATACATATGTATTTTGGATATGTATCCATCAGTAATGCCAAAAATGTCACGATGATGGAATTAGTACATTCTCCATGCTGCCTCTTTCACAAATAAGCTATTGCTTTGGAAAGCATTCTTTTATCTATGAGAAACATGCTTAAGTAATGCAAGATACTTTTGAAAAGACATGCCTATTTAATTTGTCAGAACTTAACATGTTAATCCATCTTTTCAAGTAAGCAAGCTAGTTGGTGTTGATGATGGCAAAGGACACATGGTGATGATCAATGTATGCAAGCATTTACTTTCAATGCCCAAATTTATTTCTTAAGACCTCTTGTCATATTTTGTGTATGATTCATCTCCTACACTCTAGCTCTTTTGGCGTTTCTTCGTCATCAACTAGTAAAAAAAGGACTTCCCATTGGTTGGGTTTTCTAGCACATCTTTTTTATATATAGCTATGCCACCCTTTTGCAATATTCATTTGAAAAATAGCTTTTTAAGTTTAGCAAGCTTCTCTCACTATCTCACATTCCACTACTCTTTGTTGCTTTATCATAATGTAAATTGGCCTAAGCACTCCCATTTGACTTCTACCATGGAGGCTACAATACACCTTTGTGGGGGAGGTCACCAAAAATTAAGTATATGGTGAAGAAGTGTGACCACCTTGTTCTCATTGTGTTTCAGTGGGTAGTCAACTAGGAATATATTGAAGATGAGAACCAGTTGAGAAGAAACTACAACATTGTTTCCTACTTTGTCACCTCCCTTCTCAACCTAAACATTTCCAAGCCTATGATAATTGAATTGTGTCACCAGAATGTTTGACTCCATATTGTTAGAAGGACTCAATCAAATCATGCAAGTGGCTATCCCTTGTGTCAAAATTCTGAGTGCCATGGATATCCATAGGCACATTGATTATGGGATAAACGTAGCCTGGTTTCCTTTCCTCACTAACTTCCACACCAAGGACCTTGAAGGGAATCACTCATCATCTCCACCAACAACCACCTTCCTACTAATGTAGTATGGCATGGAACACGTTTCTAGTCTTGACTGGAGGAAACACTTCGAGTTTCAGGTGTATAGCCATGACAATGAGAACTGAGGTCCATATTTCATCGAGCCCACATGTGTTGTTTGTTCACCCCCATTTTTTAACATGAAAAAGAAGAAGAAGAAGAAGAAGAAGAAGAAGAACCCAATGACGAGCCACTTTGACTGCTTAATCAATGGCTAGAGGCCTAGCTTTGTACTAGTTTTTGCACGTTTCCTGCTTTTTGTTTCTTTTTCTTTGTGACTCCTTTTGGGTTTGCTCGAGAGAGCTTCATGTTTAAATTTGAGCCTCAGGCTTGTATTACATTGTAATTTTTTCAATGAATATATAATATAATACTTTTCTACTTCCTCTATGTTATTCTCACAGCTTATTCTCAAAACTAAAACATATTTACAAAAAAATTACATATGGTACATAAGTATGAAAATTTTAAAAGAACTAAATATTTTAATGGAACAATTCTAGATAAATACCGTTCACCTATATATCTAGGGCGTTTCCTTCCATATCTTCAAGCTCATATTCATTATTTTCCTTGCACACATTAATTTAGAAGGGTCCCTTCCATAGTGCTTCAAACATTGTATGTTGTCCTATTTTTGGAGTACACTCGTCGTACTTTAGTACCAGGCTTCCTTCCTTGAAATCTGGGTTGGAGGTATTTTTATCAAACCATCATTTTATTGTCTATTGGCAGTCAATCATGGCTCCATAAGCCTTTGCTCTATCTTCCTCAAGTTTGAGGAGTTCCACCAACCTTACTTCCATCCCACTACTTTCTTCAATCTCCAGGGATTTTACTAGTTGCAAGGCAGGGATGTCTATGGAAACATGTAAAACTACCTCTTTTCAATATACTAGTTCATAAGGAGAGGCCTTCAAGATCTACTTGGGTGTAATCCAATCTGCCCATAAAGTAGCTCATAGACATTTGTGTCAATCCCTTTGTCGCTTTGACTTGATGCACTTGATTAACCTAATTAGGTTTTTGTTGGTCGACTCCTCTAACCCATTTCCTTGTGGGTTGTAATTTGATGATGTTTTAAGGTAAACCCTATGTTTGATAGTAAAATTTTACATCCTCAATCCTACATAATCCTGAGCATTGTCGGATATGATGGTTTTTTGCAAACCAAATCTGGTTACCAACTCTTCAAGGAAATTGATGATCTTGCCTTCTGTAGCATTTTTTTTGGTGACGACTTCAATCCACCTTGTGAAGTAGTTAGTTTCCATAAGGATCCACTTATGTTCAGCACTAGAAATATGATTTATCATTCCAAAAAAATCCAAACCCCATTGAGCAAAGGGTTTTGTTGTGTAGTTTTCCCACACACGCCCCATAGAAAGCAGGGACCCTCTTTCACTTTGGTTTTTGGTGTCTTGGCCCTTCCATTTTGAGGGTTTATCTTGCTTTGGCATGTGCTTAAATGTTTATTTTGATTTCCTAAGTGATTCCCCTAAGTTATTCATTGAAAACCTTAAGTTCGGGGTGAATTTTGAGTTTTTACCTTGATTCGGGATTTTCCACCCAGACCAGATTTTCCCAGATCCTACTAAGATTACAACTGAATGCTATGGTTCAGAGATTTTTGGTCTTCACAGAATTCCACGTGGGCTGGATTTTTCTAAATTTCATCATGTCATCGGGTTCCTGGATTTTCCTAGTTGTCTTGTCAACGACATTAATGTCATTTGTACGATTGGTGAGGGATGCATTTAACTGATCTTTGAGGTATTATGTCCCATTATGCTTTGATGTTTGGCATCAATTGAGCTGATGAGTGCATTCTTGGAAGTATTCAATTTGATTTGAAGCATTGAGTTTGTAGATTGTCAGTTTTGGTGGTGATTTCCTATACATTTTATTGATGTTCTTTGCGGAGCGCCATTAAATTCATGTTTGTTATTTCTAAGATCGATTTATGCTTCATCAATGGTATGTATATGATTTCCCTGCTTTTGATTGATGAAAGTTAGAATTGCTTTGGTGTTTTGGATTTATTCAGGGTTTGAATTTCTGCATGATTTGAGAGTATGATGCTAGGGTTGCATGATATTGTTTAATTTTGGGTTTCCCAAGCAAGTTTCGAGTTCACCCTTTCATTCGCATTAGGAGATAACATGAGCCATGATTCCTCCCCTAGTAAAGAATTAGCAGTTGAAATGATTAAATCTTGAGCTTACCAGTGCGTTAATGGCAGATTTGTAGAATTTGACTTAGGCATCACCATTTAACTTTAGTCTGCTTTTGAATTGGCCTAGAATTCTAAGAAAATCTATAGAAGGCCCATTTCAAACTTGTCTCAGGCCTAGATTCTTGAAATTCATGATCAATCCATTGATCTGGGTGAAATCATGATTCAATGCCGAAATCCGGGTTTTAGACCCATTTCAGGATTTTCCGGCTTTGGCAGATTTTCCTGATCTCCTTCATTTTCCCAAAATCC
The DNA here is from genome assembly GCA_007258455.2 of Sequoia sempervirens. NCBI lineage: Eukaryota > Viridiplantae > Streptophyta > Pinopsida > Cupressales > Cupressaceae > Sequoia > Sequoia sempervirens. Next base: position 725,020,751 of record VDFB02281492.1, read on the forward strand.
ACATGTTTTCGAAATTTCATCCTTCTTCACGGATTTCCTTCTCATCTAGATTTTCCTGAAATCTTGTGCTCCTTTGATTTTCTGAAGTTCACGTAATGCCTCCTCCTTCATGAAAATCCGTTCTACATAGATTTTTGCAGAATCTGTTGAAATATGAGGAAATATGGAATAACTTGATTTGTTAATAAATGATGGTGCATTTTATGATTAATTTATGCTATTCTGAGATCTCACATACTGTTTATTGATTAATAATGATCAGATTGAATTTCCAATGGGTGTTTTGATGTTTATTCTATTAGAACGTGTCTGGCCTAGAATTCTCTGAAATTCCTCCCTGGCTTGGATTCCGCAGATGGTCCTAAAGCTCAAAGTTTAACATGATCATTATATTTGAGGTTTAATAAGGTTTAATGATGATTTTGATTGATTAACCTTTTTTGGTGTGATCTTTATTATGTTTCCTTTGTTAAGTGCTGGCTAAATCTAGCAAGGTAGTAGCTGGGAAAGCTAAGGGTGACATGGAGGGATCCTCCACATTTGAAGTAGGGTTTGAATGAGGAAGTTCCCAGAGACTAGTAGGGGGAAATAGGATGGAGTGAAGTGCAGTTGGAGTCCACTATTCTAGATTGGTTGGACAAGGAAATAAAGAGAAAGAAGGTTGTTGTGAAAGATACTCCACCTAATTGAGATGAGTTGTTGGCAAAGACTGGGAAATATAAAGGAAAAAAGAAGGCTAGGGTCATTTCCAGGATTGAAAGAGATGAGGCAAGTAATAGGGTGGTCCACATTGCAACTCCTACCCCAAACAAGAATAGAGACAATGTAACTACAAAAGATTACAACCTCCAGACTATCAATCTAGGACCCACTTCTATTGAGCAAGACATTGAAGATTACCAGGGTTCTCGCACAATCATCCTAGGGAGATTGAGGAAGGAATTTCAAACTAAACAGGAGCTAAAGAAAGAGAATGAGAAACTTAGGAAATGCTTAGAATATTTGATGAAACCCTTGCAATCCATTAACCCCTCATCCTCTGCTGCAAATCCCTTACCCTAGGAGACCATCACTGAGCTTGAAAGAATGAATACTTCCACTCTTGCCACTGCAAATTGGCTGCAAGGGGTGGGAACCAAAGGAAATGATGCTATCAAGGACATTCTATCATCTGGGAAGGATGCTATGAGGGATATTGATCGGTTGAAGGAGGTATTAGCTCAAGATAAGGAAGATACAGACCTCTTGTTGTAGAAAACTAAAACCATCATGGAGTATACCAAGGATAAGATTATAAGTGATGGAATTCTCCCTTCCTCTAGAGCTGCTGAACCTTGGGAATGGTTTGAAGTTGTGAAAATTTGGCAAAAGGTTCTAAAGAAGATCTACAGGTAGAGGAGGCAGATTGATGATACCCTGACTAGTGTCTATAATGGATTCATTGATTTCTTTGAGATAATGATGGGGAGAAGGAAGATTGCACCTAAGTATTTGAGTTTAGAGTAGTTCAGGGGATGGCGGCAAGATGTTTATGCTCCAGTCAGTGGTGATTCTATCAGTGAACACCAATTAGATGATGTGGCCACTTACATTGTAGTGATTGATAAATATCTAACATACAAGGTAGATTGGGATAAATCGGTAGAGCAGTCCAAGGAAAACAATGCTTCAATTGAGAGCAGACTTAAGATTTTTCCTTTGCCACCCACGGCTAACCCTGATAGGGTCCTTTTGAAGGTGCATGAGATGATTGATCGAAATAAAGATAAAGAGGGAAGTTAATTAATGTTAGGCTACATCAAGATTTGTGCTTCCCTATTATTTTGCTTGCATTGTTCCAAGCTACGTTGAAGATCTCAGGCCAACCTAGATGAAGTTCATGCATTTAATGCATATTTTATTTTATTTTCAATTTCTCTTTGCCAACTTGTTTGTGGCCAAATATTTTTGTAAAACCTGGCTTGGCCAACATGTTTTGGGGATTCTCTATAAATATGGCACTTTTCCTCATTTGTAAGGGCTAGAAAATAGACATAGATGAATAGAGAGATAGCTAGCATAGAAGCAATCTAAGTAGAGAAAGAGTTAGAGAGTAGTAGATCTCAAGCAAATATTGTAACAGAAAGCTGGAACTATTGCTACAGTGGATAATTTGATGCAAGTAATGACATTGTGATTTGGTGTCATACTTGTGTTCTTCTTATCTTGTATGGTTCTTGTTATTCTATCTTTAGAATTTCTTTGAGGAAAATTGGTATTTAGAATTAGATTTGATTTAATGATGTTTATGGTTTAATGCTTGGAGTGTTGCAGCGATCCCTAGTCCATACTTTTTGTAACTAACTAATTGTTAGTTGCTTTGCAAAGTTAGCCTAGACGATATATCTATTGTGCTTAGTTCAATTGTGAAGTTTTATTCATTTCAATTTCTTTGGGATTGTTTTGGATGAATGTTCAGTATTTGAAAATATTTAATACCTTAAAGGATTGCACTATTCTTGTGAAATTGCATATTCATCTAGGTTAAGCAAGGATTAGTTTATGAGGGATTGGTCCAATTCAAGTATTTCATTATTTGAATTGTTAATCTTAGAGTAGCATTAGTCTTAGTAATCTCTTTGAAACCTAATCTTTTGTTGTTCTTTCATTAGTTGAGTTAGATTTAGGATCAAAGTATCATCATATTGCTAGAACTGATAAATTGAAGATACAGTATTTGCTTGTAGTAAGGTCCCATTGTGATTACCAGCATTTTCATATTTATCACTGAGTTGTTTATGCATTGTTGAGACCTGACATTAGAGACCTTGGGGTTATCTCTTGAGTCTTGCTGATAGAGATTCACCTTTTAAGAGAGATAGGATATTATATTATGCCTGAGTTGTTGTGTAGAAAACATCATCAACAGATTGGCGCTAAAAGGAGGGCTTGAATAAGCTAAGTTGGATCAGTTTCTATATGCTATATCTCTTAAAAGATTCAGAAGATGAACCAGATCTACTCCAGGAGAGGAGGAATTTCAAGAATTTCCAGTCCCTACTAGGTCAAGAAGGAATAGTATAAGGGGAGAATCATCATCCACCCAACCACTTACATCATCTCCATCTTCGTTAGGTTCACTTTCATCTAAGTCCAAGGAGATCTCCATTCCACAACCACAGCCAGTCCTAAATCAACCATTACCACCTCCACCAATGGCTTTCCTAGCCAACAATCCATCCCCATTGACCTTTGCCAATTACAATGTCATGCCCAAGAACCCAGTACATTTTTGTTCTAAGTTCCATGTTAATGACCCCAATAGAACTACTGAGGAACACATTAGGAATTTCCAAACTTGCCTCAAGGATAGAGGGATCACTCATGAAGATGTAGCATGTTAGATCTTCCCTTATTCTTTAGGAGAAGATGCATTCTATTGGTACAATCACTTGCCTACTGAATCTATCCGAGATTGGAATGAATTGGAGACTACATTTTTGCAGAAGTTTAGGATTCCCATTAGTCCTAGGGAGCTCTATCATTAGTTCACTAATGTTAAGAGAGAGGTCAATGAGCTTATAGGGTCCTTTAATAACAGATTTCATCACGCCTATGCCAGACTACAGGCCCCCTATGTTGTTGACCAAGCTACTGCTTTAGAAGTTTATTACAAAGGTCTGGATAGCCTCACTGCTACATTCAAGAAGTGGAGAAACAACCCTCCTACCACTTTTCTTGAGGCATATGCGAAGGCTGTGAAAGTTAGTACTACTCTAAGACAACATTTTTCTAGACCTTTTCCATATTTAGGACTCACTTCCCATCCTGGACAGATCCTAGCACTTAACCATGCTCTCGCTAATCATACCCCAATCATGAATATACTCCCTTAGTTACCTATACTCCCTCACCCAGGGCCTCCAGTGAGTCAAATTCCACCTCCAATCAATTATCCCCATCAAAGTGTGAATCAGCCTCTTCATCCACAATCTCATACCAGTTATCCCCCATATCTACAAAATTCCAAAGTTTTGAACCAATCATTAAATACTAGTACTACGATGGGATATTATCATAATGGTGCCAATCAACCTCCATATAGAAGTCCTGATCAAGAAAGACTAGATGAATTGATTGAGCAAATAAAAAAGCTAAATATGGAGGTGACTTACTTGAGGAACCAGAACAGTCAGTTGCAAGCTACTCAGAGAAATATGCAGTCTAATCAAAACAGAGAAAGTCAAGAAAATCCATAGGGATAGCATTATAATGATAGAGTATATATAAATGACAGAGGATATAAGAACGAAAGGGGTTATAATAATGATAGGGGGCAGAATTATGATAAGGGACAATCCTCAGGCCAGAATTTTGATAGAAGTCAAGTTGGCAGATAGGGTTTCGATAGAAGATAGCCGCCTAGACAAAAAAGGACTTGGAACACGAGACCTAATAATGGGGGAGTCCCTACCCCATTGGATCAACCAGTCAACCAATTAGTTAATCTACCAGTTAATCAAGAGAAGCCTCCTAGTGGTGTGTTTTTGGTAGAAGCTACTCTCTCGGGATGGTGTAGGCTTCACAAAAGCAGTCAACATTATGAATTGGATTGTCCAGAGTTCCAAACAGCAGCCTCAATCTTTCAGTATGAAGTGCAGAACAATTCAAGTGGATAGAAAATGGTACCCTCTACTCCTTATGATTCTTCAGTTTTAGTCCTGAATTATGCTCCTTTTCCATAGAGAAAAGATAATATACCTAAGGATGAATCAGACCAGCTCAAGGAAGAAATAGATCAGGTATGTAATGGAGATGAGATTTCATAGTTATTTAATGAGAGCCCAGTGAATGACAATGGCCCCTTGGAAAAGGAGGAAGCTTATATTGAAGAAGTGTAGACCTTCCATAGGCCTACCAAGAAGTATGATTTAAGAGACATCCTACATAGAGGTCTGCAGGCTGGAGGCCCCTTCACCACTTCCATCCCTCCAAACAACTTCACCATACCTCCAAATCCTAATGCTAGCAATAACCCTTCATATCCTCAGGTGTCAAAGTAGTATCTATCAAAGGAAGAATAGACACAGGTAGACATGTCAAATGGAGAAATGTTGAAGCAAGAAAGGACAAGGTGATGGACAATCTGAAGGAGGCTCTTGCTGATTTAAATGAAGAACAATTATCCATATACGTTATAGAAGAACTCAAAAAACTTAAGGTAAGTCTCTCTTCATTTGAGTTATTGAGAGTTCCATCCATTAGGAGTGCAGTCCTAGGGGCTTATAATGCAAACTCTATATCATAAGAGAAACCAAGTAGTGAAAGTGCGGGTATGTGCAGGATCATCATGGAAAAAATAGGCACTTAAGTGGAAAAAAATCAAAACAATCAGAGTTAGACAACTTGATGTAAAATTTCAATAAGTGATCTATATTATATCAAAAATATGTAAGAATAGAATTTGTAGAAAATTGAATGTAGTTTCTAAAATACTAGGGTTTTTTTTTTTAAAAAGATCTATTTGGTGAAAATTTGAAATTTCAATGCAGTAGTACTTAAATTGGGGAAAAATAAGAAGTAGTTATTTGTCTGACCACCCTAACCACAATAAAATGATAATAATTTTTTATAATATTTTAGATATAAGTAGAGGACTCATGTCCCTATGTGATGCATATTTTTTTGTAATTTTTCCCAAGTAAATAATTAATTATGAATTTTTATCACAACTTTTAAAAAATATAAAACTTGTATGTCCTGACCACCTTAACTTGGTCAAAATTCATGAAATTTATTTTTTCTTTTTTTAATCCTATAGTATGCAAAGCATATAATGTGATGCATGTTTTGGATTCAAAAAATGTGATACCATTTGAAAGCTATATATGTTTTTCAATCAGTCTATCAATCAGGAATTTAGTTGTAATTTGAATAGAAAATGAATAATAATTACTTATTAAATTCAAAGTAAAGCATAATTTATATTTTTTTGAAATCTGAGAGCCTTCTTTAAAAACCCTTTTTGTTTCATCAATTTTGGGTAAAAAAAATGTCGCCAGCCACATACCCATCATATTGCCACTTTTTGGCCCATCATGATCCTGCACATACCTGTGTCTATAGAGCATCTAGCTCTCAAATAGTGGGGAGGAAAAAGTAGACTCCCAATCAAGCTCATGTGCCTCTTGGAGATAAGGGAAAAGAGAAAGATAAAACCCAAGTTTCCCAAGTGGATACTCCCTTAACTCTATTTCAAGGGAAAGCAGAGACCACTTCGTTCATGATTTATGTTTGTATATTTGGTAAGCACTTGCATAATTATTTGTTAGATTATGGTGCTTCCACCAATGTGATGTTGTACAGAATCTATAGAGCTTTGGGCATTACCCCTGCTGATTCCCAGAAGAAGGTTACCCAATTGGATAGAACTAAAGTTAATGTTGTAGGAGAATTAAACATGATTCATATGCAGGTTGCTTTCGACCCTAGAATTCAACAGGTGATCAATATACAGGTGGCAATTATACCTGATGCTTATGGTTTGATCTTAGGGAGATACTTTACTAGGGCCTTGAATGGATATATATCAACTGACAACTCTTATAGGTGGCTTCCTTGGAAAGGAGTGCCAAGCTAGATTAGAATTGAAAGAGAACCCAGAATAAAGTACATGATCACAGAATATCAGAAAACTTCCAATGAAGTTCTGATATCAAAAGTAAGTATGGGTAATTATGTACTTGCAATTTCTTTTGCAGAATCAGAGGTGGAGGAAGTTCTAATGTTCCACACAACACCTATCGATCTTATGAGTAGTACCGAAGCCTTGGTTGAACCAGTTGACAATAGTGAAGATCATCTTGAAGATAATCAACTCAGTTTACTAGATAATTTCTAGGAATTCATTTAGAAGTGCATTGAGGATTAGGTTCAGTTGGAAAGGAAGACGAATTACAGAGATTTGCTTCTGCCAAATTGGTCCAGGGTCCATAATACCTCTCACTCCCAACTGGATTGTTGCATGTGCCAGACTGCAGTGGAACAAGTGCAGAAATGTGTTAACCCCACTCCCGTAGTCAAAGTTGATATCTAGAATATTGAAGAAGACCTAAAGGGAAAGAAAGTGATGTTTTCAGAAGAACCTTCAAACAACAGTGCAAGAGATACATCTAGGAAATCAGCTGATGCTGGTTGTTGAACTTTAAGGTTTGATGGATCCAAATCGAAGCAAGGAGTTGGAGTGGGATTTGAGCTAATTATTCCAAGAGGTAAAAATTTCTTTGTTGCTCATAAGCTTCAATTTCATTGTATGAATAATGTAGCAGAATATGAGGATTTGGTTCATGGACTATTAATGGCATTAAAGAAAAAGGTTAAGATCTTGCAAGTTTTTGGGGATTCTGAATTGGTGGTCAAGCAAGTTAGAAGACAATACTCTTGTCATGACAAAAGAATGACCAACTATAGACACAAAGTATGGAACCTCATTGAAGGATTTGATGCCTTCAATATTCAATTGATACCACGAAGCAAGAATCAGATAGTTGACTCCCTTGCCCAAGCGATTAGTACATTGCAACCTCTATCTCTATTTGGGTTGAACAAGTTTACAATCGAGTTAACTCCACTGCCTTCATTACCTAATAATGTCACCAACTTCTAGGTATTTGAAGATGGCAAGCATATCTTACAATTTATCACAAGTAAAGATGTCTTTGCTTCTCACATCATTGATGAAGCTGGACCCCAAGAGGCAGAAATGGATTTGGAAGGCATAATCAATTTTAAGGTGAGTACTATTCCCAGAGGAATAGTACAGTTAGAGATGATTTTTGATTTGGACAAAGTTAGAGATCAGGAATAGGATACTAAGAAGTCCATCAATGGATAGTGTGAAACATACAACATGGGAACTAATGAGGATGCCAAGAATGTTCTCATTGGCAAGGTGTGCACTCCAAAAGAAAGGAAAGGAATAATTGACATGTTACATAGATATCCAGATGTGATAGCATGGAGTTATGAATACTTGAAGACTTATGATACATCAATTATAACTCGTACTATCCCTCTGAGGCCAGGAGTGAAACCTTTCAGATAGAGGAAAAGGCCAATCAATGCTCTACTGGAACCAATAATTCAGAAGGAGGTACATAAATTGCTATCTGCAAGAATCATTTTTCTAGTCTGAAACTCAACTTGGGTTGCAAACTTGGTTCCAGTACGAAATAAAAATGGTAAAATCAGGTTGTGTGTATATTTTTAGAATCTTAACAGAGCATCAGAAAAGGATAATTATCTAGAACCTTCACTGGATGAAGTACTTCATATTTTCAATGGTTCTCAGATGATGTCTTTCTTGGATGGTTACTTTGGGTACAACTAGGTCATGGTGAAATATGAATATAGGCATAAGACTACTTTCACCATAAAGTGGGGCACTTTTTCCTATAGAAGAATGCCCTTTGGTTTGATCAACATAGGAGCTACATTTTAGAGAGCTATGGACATTGCTTTCAAAGAGATTATTGGAAAATGCATAATCATTTATATGGATGATCTGACAGTAGTTTTGAAGAAGAGAGGAGACCACATAGAAGACTTATGCAAGGTGTTCCAAAAGTGCAGGGAGTTTGGAATATCCCTTAATCCAAAAAATGCATCTTTGTAATGATAGAAGGAAAGTTGTTAGGGCATGTTATCTCTGAAAAGCGAATTTCCAATTATCCAGAACGAGTGGAAGCCATACTCAAGATCCCACCACCTACTAGTAAGAAAGAAATGAAATCGTTCTTTGGAAAGATTAACTTTGTAAGGAAGTTTATTACCAGGTTCGCAGAAATAGTTAAGCCATTGAATGCAATGTTGAAGTGGGAGGCCAAGGTTGAGTGGAGTGTAGAGGCAAAAGAGGCATTTACAGAAATTAAAAGAGCTATTGTTGAGGCTCTAGTTCTAGTAAGTCCTGATTATGGGAAGCCATTTTATATATATTCATTTGCTTCTGATCATTCATGTGCTGGCATGTTGACCCAAAGGTCTGACCAAGGAAATGAGCACCCTATAGCCTTTATGAGTGCACAACTGAAAGATGTAGAATTGAGATATCCAAGTGTGGAGAAACAGGCCTATGCCCTCGTTAGAGCTATAAAGAAGTTTAGACATTATATTCTAAAAAATAAAGTGTTTTCCATAGTTCCTGATCCTGTAGTCAAACTGCTATTGATGCAAAATGAACTTGGAGAATGCAGAGCCAAATGGGTAATGATGTTGCAAGAATATGACATTGAAATTCAGCCTATGAGATTAGTAAGAGGACAAGGGCTTACAAGAACAATGGCAGAGATGGGTCCTGATCTTACAGTCCAGCATTATAACATTGAAGATGTTTCCCCAGGAGGCTGGTATGATGACATCATTTACTATCTGCTGAAGCAAAGGTGTCCTGATCACCTCAATGCAGTACAAAGGAAAGTGTTAGATTTGAAGAGTGATGGTTTCATGTTGAAAGGAACTATTTTATATAAAAGAAATCATGAAGGCAAATACTTAAGGTGCCTAGGACAATAGGAGGTTCAAAGGGTCATGACTAAATTTAATTATAAATATGGTACTGGCCATGGATCTACACATTCTACTATGAATCAAATTCTGGGGGCTGGTTATTATTGGCCCACACTATACAAGGATACACACAATCATGTCAGAACCTGCCATGTATGTCAGACTACAACAGCTAGGGAGAAGTATGCAGCCCTTCCTCTCTAGCCAGTCTTCGAGGTAAAGCCATTTGCATAGTGGGGTATGGAATTCGTTGGTCTTATCAATCCACCTTCTTTTGCTAGTCACAGGTATATCCTCACCATTATTGATTACTTTACATGATGGACTAAAGATCTTGCATGCAAACAGTGTACCTCTGAGGTAGTAATTGAGTTCCCCGAATCAGGTATTATCAATCACTTTGGATGTCCTTTATCTTTAGTTTGTGATAATGGTCCTGCATTTGCATCTTTTAAATTTTTCAATTGGGCCTTTGATCATGGGATCATAATCAATTTTGCATCCAATTACTATCTGTAGACACCTAAAAATGACCTAGGCCTGCAAGCTTCATTTTTACCACTTTTGTCCTAGCATAATTATGACATTTAATTATGTCATTGGTCCACATTCGACTATTGATTAAATAATTTATAATTATTTAATTAATTCATGTCCTTTTATTCTTCATGATTATTAAATAAATAAATTCTATTTATTTATTAAATACATCATTAATTGTCTAAGTCTTCCCTTAATTAAATAAATTTCTTAATTTATTTAATTACCCCTCTTCAGTCATTTCTTCCTGATTATTAAATAAATAAGTTTTATTCATTTATTTAATATGTCAGTAATTGTCATAATTAAATGAATGAATCAATTTATTTAATAATTGATCATATTTGCTAAATTAAATAATTATCTTTAATTATTTAATTGTCAAAATTAATATTCCTCTCATTTTAAATAAATGAAATTATTTAAAATGTCATCACAATTTTAACTAACAGTCCATTTTCATAAATAATCTGAAAAAAGATTATTTATTTATTTCACAAAATTCATATTTTGAGTTGATTGGTAGCTTTCTTCCAAAAATCAAATAAAACAAGCAGGTTCTTGATTTTAATCAAATTTTCTTTTCAGTCCATCTTTTATGAATCTCACAAAGCAGGCTATTTTTATCTTCTCAATTTTGAAAATCTTTATTTTCAAGATTAATTATCTCATCTTTTCTCCACCGCCAATCTTATTTTCTCATATGACATCTTGATCACTCACTTAAGGATTTTACCCTAACCCTGATTAGGGATTATCAAATGAAATCTTGACATCTGATTTTAGGTTTCTGTCAAGAGTCGATCTCGTCCATCCATTCAAAATTGTGTTTTCTATAAAAGACAATTTTGTTCATAATTTTGGTACCACTTCGTTATTATAGGCATTATGGTCATTCATCATTTATCATCATTTATCATTTATCATAGGAATAGACATAATTTTATTAAATCCTTCAAGACTTGCATAGGACAATGGCATAGTCAAATTGCTCACATACTCGATCTGAGGGCATCAATCATACGCTGCAAATTAGAAGGTGCTATGGAGGTGATTCATGGAAGCTTCGCGAATCTGGTATAATCGTTTCATTATTTATTGCTTTCATTATGCTTCATATCTCTTTGGGTTTATTTCATATGCTTTCAATTGATTATCTGATTATCTAACCTGAATTTTACCCTTAGTTACATTGGTGAACCTGACGTGAACACGACTCTATTATTTGCTATTATTTCCGTACGGTTTTTGTGTCTTTTCTGTCATTTTTGTAGGTACAAGTATAGAGTGACGCAGTCATTTTTTTAAATCATGACGCATTTGATGCGTCGTGATGCATTTGAATACTTGAACACTGCAATCGCTCTGTCAATCGACAATCGTAGTCTGGAAAGCTGTAGTTGAAATACCGAGCCGCATTCGACGAACACAACGATGCATTCGCTCTGTCATGATGCATTCGCCTAGTAATGTTTTTTGCTCGCTTACATTCAGGTTTTTGAGGTTTTTCTGTTCTTTCTTACTCTTTTTAGCACTCTGGTTTTATTTTTTGTATTCTGCCCAGTAGGGGCTTTCGTGTTAATAATCATGTTTCGCAGCATGTGACGGTTATGTTTCGTGGGTCCAAGACTGGTGGATGAAACTGCTAACTTGTGATTTTGTAGCTACGCTTGTCAAAGACTCATTTCTCAAACAACATGTTTTTGTGATTTCTAGTTTAGAAAACACTTCATTTGGTGCTTTTAAAATGGATGTGTGTTTGATTTTGTTTGATTGTGCTTGAAGGTGGTAGGTGATTATGCTCTCACCTTGTGAAAACTAGGTGATCAAAAAACTGGACCCATCTTATTTTATGTGACCCTCACGATTTGGTAATCGAAGTATCCTCTCCCCTTGCACACTTGCGATCCTGGGTGTAAGAGAAACGGTTACTGAGTCTAGAACTTGGGCTTGTTCTGGTGAGAAAAAGTACTCACCCCAGGATGACTCAGATAGGTAGCACCTTGACACCGAGGGACTTCCAGCCGGTATATAAAAGTGGGTTCTTGGGGAAAGCCCAAGAATCATGAGTGTGGTTCTGACGAGATGGATCCGAAAGGGGACTCTCACCGCATGGATCATGCCCCATGAACGGAATGCCCGAATTAAACACCTCTTGTCTTAGTGTCCAACCGTTCTATTGGCCGTTGCTTGATATAGTGCAGGGTACAGTACCATGCCTGAAGACACTCACTACTGATCCCCTTGAATAGAGATAGCAATTATTGGGATGTCATTACCCAAAAAATCTAAATTTGGTGTGCTCAAATGTCGTTAATGAGCCGTGGAGGGGAGCCAATGCCACCAAAATTCTAAGCTATCTGCTCTCAAGAAGGAAAGGTGTTTATCACCAATCCGGGGTATATCGGTGGGCTATATCAAGTATACAAACCCTTGGCCTTTTGGCCTTTTAGGATTGTACTTGTCTTATGTGTGATTTCTTACATTCAAACCACTATGTTTGTCAAGTGCTTTCTGGTTTCATCACAGTTATAAACAAAACATTCAACACCAAACAGATAAAACATGCCATCAAAACGATAAGAAAATCAATTTTAAACAAAACTATGTCGCATTTGTTGAACTGCAATCAATTTTTTGAACTGTAATCGCTCTATTAAACCACATTTGACATTTAAAATGCCGCATCTATATGCGTCGCGATGCATATGAACAATACAGAGCCGCATATGCAAAATAGAGTCACATCTGATAGTCCAAAAGCTGCAAGCATAGAAACAAACCGCATTTGACAAACTGCGATGTATTCGCAGCTTCAAACGACGCATTCGCCTGTCACGAATCAAACCCTAAAACAGATCCAAATCTGAGTCCACACTTTGTCAGTATTTTATCAAGCACTGTTTCCAAAGGAATCCTGTCAGAAACCAATTCTGAAATTGCTCAAAACTTTTGTCCATTAGTTTGCATTCTTTACCATAGGTTTCACCATTCATTACTTTTAGGTGCATACATTTGACATTAGTTTGTCCCTAGGCTTCAAATCATTGCATACTTTGGATTAGATAAATCTCAACACCAATTCACAAATGTCATTATTTTCGAAAATAGGTTATCTTGGACTTCATCATCATTATCTTTGTCAGTCATTGTCCCTTTTTGTGAGATTTTTTCCAACTCAAAAGTCTAGTTAGGAAAACTCATTTGTCATATTGGCCTTGTCATCTTGTTATTTTTAGCAAAGTCCTTTAGTAACCAAAATCAAAAACAAAAAGTCAGTTTAGAAGTGCTTAGATATCCTTGTCTTAAATTGCATTATAGGTTTAGAACTTGCATATTTTATTCCCAAAAATCCAAAAAACATTACACATTTTGGTCGTCATTTTGAATTTAGACTTCACATAGTGTCATCCTTGCATTTAGTTGTCATCTCCATTTTGAGCAATATCATTTGATGGTGGAAACTAGACTCCAAAAACAAAAGAGACAAATGGAAAACTTTCAACAAGACCCCACATCCACTGTCAACAATCCCACATACAATCCAAACTGGACTTTTGATGATCCATTTGCCAACACAAAAGACCAACCTCTCACAACAACACCCCTCTCATCAAACAGTCCATTTGAACCATTCTTACGTAAGGATGAATACGGTCAAATACTTGAGGAAAACTTAGAGGTAGCGGCACAAGACCCAGAGGCCTCTCAATTCATTGAAACAATGGTCCTTTATGACAGAGACAGATATTTGGCTATACTCTTGAGTCAAGGAGCCAAATTACCTAAAGGATTCGACATTGACACATTGAGATCAACATCCCCAGACCCTAATGTCAACAACATGCACAATATATCAAATAGTGTTCAACCCCCAAACATTACGAGCAATACCTTCTTTGACACTACAATGATAGTACAGGATACTCCCAACATCTCAAACACCTCCAACTCAATAAACGCAACATCTACTGGAGGATCACAATCAGCCATAATGCCCCCAACATCCACGACACTATCACAATCGGCTGGAACCACTCTTGGCTCCTCAGCAATGTGGGTGAGTTACTCCAATCCTCTCTTTACCACTACGGTAAATGCCATGGGGCCATCATCAAGTCACAACAATCCCCCCTTGACAACCACATCTAATACCATGAGTACACCTTCGACCCACCCTCTCATTGGTATCTCAAAAAATCATTTGGGAGGAAGCAAACAACATGTATTCATTCAAGGACAACAACAAAATGTGAACATGTCAATACTTTCAAATACCATCAAACCCCAAGGGCACAATACGAACATTTCCCTTGCACAAAATCAACAATTTGGACAAGGTAGTCAACAAACACAACCCATTCATCATTCACAACTCAAAATGTTCATGGTCACCATATTCCCCAAATATCAACACAAATGGCTGGGGGGCACATTCCAACCTACTCATCCCACGTTCATACTCACCAACATACAGCCAACCCTAACTTTCAGTACCAACAACACACCAATCCCCACACATCATACATGTCACAACAATCCATATCGCCACAATTCACCAATATTCACACACAACAAACAGGGACCTATGGTGTACTAGGAAACCCAACACATGGGACCACAAGTGATCCTGTTATGAATTCCTTACAAACACGATTGATGGATGTAGAGAAAACTATCCAAAACATATACGTATCAGGCAAGAAATCGGAAATATCATATGATCTAAACATATACCCCTTCAACATGAGCTTATACATGCCTCTGTTTCCTCCAGGATATGTGTCACCCAATTTCACAAAATATAGAGGCAAGACAAACCCCATTGAACATGTTCATGAGTTTTCAACTAATTGTATGGACATCGCTTATGAACAAACATACTTGATGAGACTTTTCTCTAAAAGTCTGGCGGGTCCTACCCTTGAATGGTTTTCCACTCAAAAGGATATCCAAACATGGGATGATCTTAAAAGAAAATTCATAAAAAACTACGCATACAACATTGACATGGATACCTCTATCACTAGCTTGTGCAATCTCACGCAAGAAGATGTTGGTGAGACTTTCATCCCATTCTTTTAGAAATGGAGAAGTCTAGCTAGTCGATGTCATATTGATATACCTGAAAGGGAAAAGGTCGACATGTTCGTGCAAACACTTCTTGGGCCCCTAAAGTATGCATTGCAAGTACATTGTTGCACAAACTTCATAGACTTAGTTAAAAAAGGGGTCTAGATTGAGAAATCCCTTATCACCAAGGGAGAACTAAGGTACAGTCCCAAAAGCACAAACGCCAATCCACCCGCTAACACAAACAAATATTGGGTTAAAAATAAACATGTTACAAATGATGGTGTTGTTGATGCCAAGACTGCAAACATCATGGGTCCTATATAGGCCCTAAAAGGGGTTCAACAACAAAACAAACCAACAACAACATTGACACCTCCTCCCAATGTCCCTTCAAACAACCAGAGTGGCCAAAACAATCAAGGACAATACCGTCAAATGAGACAATTTCCTAAAGGTCGCACATAAACCTCTTTGGGTGAACCCATTGAGGAAGTCCTCAAGAAATGAATCCAGACTGGCGTCATCACACTTCAGGAACCAAAACCATATGACCCAGGACAATTCAAACCAGCATGGTGGGATGATAATACATTCTGTGATTATCATCGTATAAAAGCACATAAAACCTCTAGTTGTCGACAATTGAAAAACCTAGTACAAGATCTTATCGAAAGTCATATCATTGAAGTAGGCAGATTTCAATTCGCCTCCAATTCAGATCATACTATCCATAAGAACCCACTGCAGGACCATGGTTCTCATAATTTTTCCACCTCAGGTTCACAGACAAACAATAATCAAGCTAACTTCACCCGATTCAAGTACAACTATTCTAGTGGACCAATTATAAATAATGTATGAACTAATGACGAATACATCAACACCATCATGATCAAGAGAGCACCTCAGTGTAATGCTACTACTTGAAGTGGCAAGGTCACCATAGCTGGTCCGTCTCCCGCTAGGCAACCCAAACTTACCATACCTGGACCATCTGCTAAACAGTCAAAACCCACCCTGACCACAAAGCAGGGGCAACCCAAAAGTCAGTTCAACCTTATCGACCAACTAGGCAAGACTCCCATGCAAATCTCTATACTTGAGCTACTTCGTATCTCTCCTGCGCACAAGGATATACTAGATAAAACCCTGCAAGAGTCATCAGTCCTTAAGGACATTGATGTCAATCAGTTTGAGACCATGGTGGGATACCTCACTACGCCTCATCATGTCACCTTCTCGGATCAAGACTATTCATCACCTAAAAACAACCACAACAATGCCTTGCACATAGAAACGTTTGTCCACAAACACAAAGTCAAACGGGTTTTAGTAGATGGCAGAGCAGGATTGAACATATGTTCCCTCAAACTTATTAAGGCTCTAGGATTCTCCAATGCATGTGTGGACCCAACAAAGAGTATAGTGATCAAAGCATATGATGACGAAGAATGCTCTTCACATGGTGTTATCTCTCTCCCTATCAAAGTGGGACCGATCATTGTGGACACAACATGCCAGGTCCTAGATTTGGAACTACCATACAATATCTTGCTCGGCCATCCATGGATACATGCCTTAAAATCTGTTCTGTCCACATATCACCAATGCCTAAAGTTTCCATTTGATGACACAGAAATAACCATATACGAAGACCCTGATCCTTTCCAATATTGTACAAACTTAAGGGGTATCTCTAAAAATTGAGTACCTATTAACTGAGAAGCACCTGGCTCCTCGTCATCCAAGTACATCAACCAATCCACACTCACATCATCTTCCACATCTGCTTCATCCACATCTTCTGCCATACCACCACCTTCCGCAAACCCTAAGGCTGAATCCACTGTCAAGATCCAAGACCTCGGCTATGGAGAATTCAAACTGCACATAGCATACAACATAACAACAATACCCAAGTCCCCAAAGGTCTACGATAGGCCATGTTTTAGAATGGAACCCCAAATTATTTTTAAGGTTCCACCAAAAATAGTTTTCATCAAATGGGGGGACATGAGTAATGAAGACCTTGCTGACATTACGGGATGGATCTATAAGGATATTGTTGCACTACCCCCACTACCAGTTCAAAAATATGGCAAAGGTTATGAAATAATGAAGGCTAAGGGCTATGATGGTACTACTGGCCTAGGCAGAAATAAAGCAAGACGAAGGGAGCCAATTGAACCTTTCAAAATACCAAAGTATCTTGGATTAGGGTTTGGATTGCCCGACTATGACGATCGACGTACCTCTGGACTTTCAAGTGAGCGAGTACATGCTTCGGATAGTGTTGAGACAACTAGGGAAACCCTCACCGAAACTGACTCCCAAGAGTGGGAATTTGGCTCAAAACAATCCCTAAGTGACTATTGTCTAGATGATTTGTTTATTGAAGAAGGGGAACTGACCTCTGAACAAATATTCTGGAAAACATTTAAAATTGACCAAGCACCAAACAGTCAAACTCCCATTACCACCCCCCATGTTTTACGAACCCCACTACCTGAATCCCATCAGTCCAACCCATCTGAATTACCAAATGATGTTGACAATCATGACTCTAGGTCCTTCACCCCTTATTTTGACAATGAATATGAGACAAGTGAAGGGGAATATTGGATAGAATCCAATGTGGAGTTGGATGATGATAACCTCATCTACAATATCACTGAATCCACCTGCATGCTTTCTGCATCCTCCCCACAATTCACCAACACTAACGATGGCATTTCCCTAGTTTATCCTCAACTAGTCGATTGGGACCAACAAGGCCCGCCAGTCCTAGATACATTTTAGAATGATGAGGCAATTGCAAAATTTATGGGATTGCATGAGGACATACCTAATGGTGACCACAAGGCAGGATTCACCATTGATCTAGATTGCATTGCATACTTTGGCGAGACTACTCTGTCCTCCAGTCGCAAAAGTAAAAATAAAAATAAAATAAAAAATGAAACGTCTCTAGGTGAAAACCGAAAGGCACCTTTTGAAGATAAAATAGTAAAAACAAAGGACGTATCTATGGGTGAAAACCTCTCTAAGGCACCCAAAGATGGAGGACTGGACTTTCTCCCTATGCAATAAGAGTAGTCAGCTATGCTAGTAGAAGATACCATGGAAGATAACATATCGACTGCAGGAGATCCCAAAATGGTCCTCTTTGCTGCATCATTGACTGAAGAAGAGAAGCCAGAATTTCATAAATTCTTTACTGAACGTAAAATAAACTTCACATGGTCCTATGTAGACATGCCAGGATTAGACCTAGAACTGGTCCTGCACCATCTGCCACTATTGCCTAATGCCAAACCAGTCAAGCAGAAGTTACACAAAATGCACCCTCAAGTCGCTCTATTGGTCAAGGCAGAGTTGAAGAAGCTTCTAGATGCTGGATTCATCAGGTCGATTGACTATGCAGAATGGATATCTAACTTGGTGCCGGTAACAAAACCAAATGGGTTGATCTATGTCTACACAGATTTTAGAGATCTAAATAAGGCATGCCCAAAGGATGACTTTCCTTTACCCAACATTGACATCATAGTTGACCTTACAACAGGATATGAGATGCTATCCCTCATGGATGGTTTCTCTGGCTATAATCAGATTCGCATTGCCCCAGAAGACCAGTACAAAATGACATGTACTTGCCCATGGGGAACATACTATTGGAATGTCATGCCCTTCGGTCTCAAAAATGCAGGTGCTACATATCAAAGGGCTATGACTACAATTTTCCATGACATGATGCATAAAATAATGGAAGATTATGTAGATGACCTATTGGCTAAATCAACAACAAGGAAAGATCACCTCAGGGTTTTAGACATAATTTTCAAATGATTGCAAGAATACAAACTCTAACTAAATCCTAAGAAATGTGTCTTCGGTGTAACATTAGGTAAACTATTGGGCTACATAGTTTCTCGAAGAGGCATTGAGGTTGATCCGGAAAAATTCAAAGCCATCATAGACATGCCTCCTCCCAGAGGAATCAGTGAACTCGGGACTCTACAGGCTAGGGTACAATCTATTCGGCGCTTCATAGCCCAATTGGCTGACAAGTGCCACCCATTCCAATACTTGTTGTGCAAGGCTATTCCCTTTGTGTGGACATACAAATGTCAAGAAGCCTTTTAGCAAATCAAAGACTACCTACTGTCAACACCAGTTCTCATGCCTCCCATTTATGGAAATCCATTGATCCTATACATCTCGGCAACTAGTTCAGCACTGGGGGCATTATTAGCACAAAATGACCAAGAAGAAAAGGAAAGAGCTATATACTATATTAGTCAGACGTTAGTTGAGTATGAGCTGATCTACACACCAATTGAATGAGCTTGCCTAGCCATGGTCTTTGCAGCACAAAAACTAAGGCATTACATGCTAAGCCATCAGACGCAGCTGGTAGCAAAGATCGACCCCCTAAAATATTTGTTGAGTAGGGCAGCATTAACAGGACATCTAAAAAAATGGGTCATGATTCTAAGTGAATATGATATTTAGTATGTGGAAAGAAAGGCGATAAAAGGATAAGTCATTGCAGACCAACTGGCAGACGCACCTTTGCAAAGTGATCACCCACTAGTGGCAGATTTTCTAGATGAGTCGATATTCCATGCAGAACCTAAGGCACCTTGGCAACTCTATTTTGATGGATCACACACAAATCATGGCTCAGGGGTAGGAATCTTGTTTATCACCCCTCAAGGAGACTCCATTCCTAAGTCTTTCCGTATTGCATTCCCATGCACAAACAATGTGGCAGAATATGAGGCATTGGTTACGGGACTAAGAATGGCAATAAAATGGAAAATTAGAGCACTAAATGTCTATGGAGATTCTCAGCTTGTCATCAACCAGGTTAATGATGACTATGACACAAAAGATGAGAAGTTGATGCCCTATAAGCGAATTGTTGATAGTTTCCAAACATACTTTCATATGATAACTTTTCAACAAGTTCCAAGAACACAAAACAAAGCAGCAGATGCAATGGCTACGATAGGTTCTCTCCTTGACATCCCAAGCAATCTGCCACAGTTGGAGTTTCTCATAGAACAATTGTTGGTTCGTGCCTATGACATTCCAGAATCAGAAATGGTCAACGAACTTGTTGGTCCCAACTCTCCATGGTATCAAGACATTCACGACTACCTTAAATCCCAAACCCTTCCACCCAACCTATCCAATAACCAAAAGAAGTCCTTCATTAGAAAAGCTGTGAGATATGCCATCGTCAGTGACACCCTTCACTGTCGTAGCTTTGACAATACCCTCCTTAGATGTCTCGACACTAACGACATAGGTACAACCTTACGCGAAGTGCATGACGGTATATGCAAATCTCATTTGAGTGGTCCTACTCTAGCGAAGAAGATAACGTGACTTGGGTACTATTGGCCAACCATTGAAAAGGATGCATTAGAGTATGTCAAGACTTGTCACAAATGTCAAATTCACAGTAATTTGATCCATGCTCCTGCACAGGAACTTCGGTCGATCACCTCTCCTTGGCCCTTCGCTCAATGGGGACTCGACCTCATGGGTAAGATCCATCCAACCTCGTCCAATGGCCATAAATTCATTATTACCGCCATTGAGTATTTTACGAAGTGGATTGAAGCCATCCCATTGACATATATTACTGGCAAACAAATATCAATGTTCATCCTTAACTACATCATTTGCCGGTATGGCCTTCCACAATCCATCATCACTGACAATGGACGTCCATTCAAAAACCAAGACATTCGTGAGTTATGTGAGCGATTCCATATCCAACACCATTTTTCATCTCCATATTACCCACAAGGAAACAGTCAAGTTGAGGCATCGAATAAAACCATTGTTAAAATCCTCAAAAAGATAGTCAATGACGCTGGCCATGATTGGCACATACAACTCAGTCCTGCTCTATGGGCTTACCGCACTAGCATTCATACACCTACAGGAGCCACTCCATTTGCCCTGGTCTATGGTGCTAAGGTAATCTTCCCATTGAGGTCAAAATTCCTTCGTTACGAGTCTCCCTGAAGGGTTTAACGGATGAAGAGGAGTATAGACAGTCACGCCTACATGAGCTGGAAATGCTAGAAGAAAGAAGACAAAATTACCTAAACCATCTACAAGCGTATCAGAATCATCTCTATCGCAGTTACAATAAGAGGGTTATGGTCAAGAAATTTGACATTGGTGATTTAGTCCTAATGTAGAACCCTAAGAACCAAGCTGACAGAGAAAAGCCAGGAAAGTTTGAACTGAACTGGTTGGGCCCTTATGTCATCATCTCTTTTTTTTGTTTTGGAGCCTATCAGCTAGCAACTCGAGATGGAGAACAACTGACTAAGCCCATCAATAGTCTACATCTTCGGAAGTTCTATGCATAACATCAGGAAATCGAGCTAAGAATGACAAATACAAAAAAAATAGAAAATAAGAAAAAAAATTGTTACCTTGATGAAAACCTAGAAAACAAGCATCTCGGCAACAACAAAAAATAAGAAAAATGACAAAATAGTAAAGAGAAAAATTTTGTCCAAACAATGAAAACCTGGCAAATAGCCACTTTGGATAAGTATCATGGTGAAAACCTGGCAAACAGGCACCATGCATAATCAATCATTACTTTTCCATCTACTGTCACTTGGTCTGGTTTTGCTTAGGATGGAGGACATCGCACGTCATTATCATGCCAATCGACATAACATTATACCCGTCCTTTCATGGTTGATAAACGATTGACATCAAGTCCTAATGACTGTCCATCTAGTAAACCAGCAGCATCCCGTCCATATTCCTTAAAGTTGGCTAAGTCTTGGACCTGACTGGGGGAAAAATTTGTATCATATAACTGCAGTGGATGTCACATATGGCTTCGGAAAACTTCAAAAAAGTCCTAAAAAAGGACCTAAACATTGAAAAAGTCCTGAAAAAAAAAAAGACCTACTGAACATTGAATGTCACATACGGCTTCGGAAAACTTCAAAAAAGTCCTAAAAAAAGACCTAAACATTGAAAAAGTCCTGAAAAAAGACCAAAACATCATAAAATGTCCTAAAAAAAGACCAAAACATCATAAAATGTCTTGGAAAAAGACAAAACACATCATAAAATGTCCTGAAAAAAGACCTAAAAATCATAAAACGTCCTGAAGAAAATCACAACAAAACATCAAACTTCTCAAAGAACACGAACATAGGATCATCTCTGGTCAAATTTATCCTGTCAATCGATCAAGTCTTTGTCGTTTGTCCGAACTACGTTGTCTCTACACATTTTCTATGTAGGCAAGACTCATATTTGAGTCCCTGAGACATTAGGTCAGTCCATTTAGGTTTATCACAATAAATCATGACACAATCTTTGGTCATCAATACAAAGTCATTGGTCGTGTCGAACTACGACGTCTCTGAGTGTATGACGTAAGCAAGGCCATCTGTCGATGAGCCCCCGATGCTGCACTAGGTCAGTCCATTAGGGTACATGACATCACACTAGCACACACGTCAAAAAGTCTTCAAGTCAGCGCAAATCTTTCCCAAATGACAAAACTCATCAAGAAAATTATGACAATCATTTATCGCAACATGACAGATCTCATCGGCATATATCATCATGACAATAGCGACATCTAGTCAACACAAGTGAAACTCGATCAAAGCAAGTCAAATCATCATAACTTGACAAACTATCAACTTTAGGTTAATCTTCAGATGTGTCCTTCTGAAGGATAGCCTCGGTCATTCATGCCTTAGGATGTGTCTTTCCTAGGCATCGTCATTGTCCTTCGACATTTTGAGTGATCCTCTTGACATCTAAGGATCACTCCTCGTGACATCAGTACTCTTTAGATATGTCTTTCTGAAGAACCAACTATGACATCTATGCCTTAGGATGTGTCCTTCCTAGGCATCTTCATCATTTCAAGGGACCCCTTTTGACTATTAAGGATCAAATCCTCTTGACGTCAACATTATTCAGGATGTGTCCTTCCTAAATTTGGCAATTCTCAGCATTTTTCATCTAAGATCATCAAAAATTTAAACATTTCGACATCTCGACACTATCAAACATGGCATCTTGACATTAGAACAATGGATATCCAGATGCACTTGGCAAAAATTTGACACTCTTCTTTTGGCTTTTTATCATGATATTAGTTTTTTAGCGAGATCCCACTACGAGGATTTAGAGAAGCAACAACGTATCATGACGATTGACACGCATGACTACTAGTTTCTCAGTGAGGTCCTGATTCTGGGATTTATAAAAATGACGTATCATGATAAAGGCTCTATTTTGTTATATTTTGGCAATCATGTCGCTAGTTTCTCAAGGATGTCCTAGAAATAGGATTTAGAGAAGTGACAATGTTTCATGATTTGTCTTTATCTTTTTCTATTTGTGGTTGATTATGACAAAAATATTGGGGCAATCACGCTCTGAGTATGAGTCATGATCATCCTTGTTTGTGACTACTAGTCTTATGTAATGGTATGACCTTGTACACCTTGATCTATGTCATATCATGGTGTTTGTGGGCCATTTCAACAGTCTATCCAATGATGATTAAGAGCAATAAAATTAAATTCCTACAGTAAAGCTTTGAAGGATTTGGTCTATGAACTAACATGCATCTCCATCGGTTTGGTCCTCTTCTCTCATCGGTCTGGTCATCTTCTATCATCGGTTTGGTCATCTTCTATCATCAATCTGGTCATCTCCTCTCGTCCATTTCATGATGATATCCTATGACATTCAAAAACATGAGTGCATACATGATCATATAAACATTGCATTAGGTCCATACATACATCATCCATAACATTTACATAATCACAAAAAATGCATTAACATAATCATCAACATTGCACCCATTTCATAAATACATTAGGCATATTTTTATCATCATCTCATATAAGTAAGCACTACATGGCATCATAATCATAAGTACACATCATAGGACATACATGGCATCATAAATTAAGCATCATACATGGGAAATCATATGCATAAATCAAGGAATATCACATAACACACATGTCGGCCGCATCAAAACTGCATCATCATATAAATACCATCTCAAAAATGTATAATGTAACAGGATAAAGTCAGGGGATATCCCAAAAATGGAGCTCACAGGCTCAATAATCTATACATAGTGTGTCATAATAACAAAATGTCCCTAGGGTAGACTCTCATCATCCCCTCATGGTGAAGAATGTGGTGGCTGCAACTCTGAAACTGGGACTGAACCGATAGGCGGACCTGTCGCAACCTCTGTTTGTGCCACTAGTGGAACTGCGAAGGAAGGCATCATCTCTATGGCAACAGATACCTGTGATGTCACTGTGGCCTGACACTGAGAAGCAGATGGATCAACCACTGGAGGCTGTCCTTGTACTAATCTTTGCACTGAACTAGTCGACCCATGGCTGTGACCCAAATGGTGACTCGAGTTATGCCGGCGTGAGTGATGTTACCTGTGCACTGATGTGTGCCCTGTCAAGGTAGATCCTCCGACGCTGGTGTGACTCTTGCTGCCACTGGCACTGCCTAATCTGTGGCCACTGCCGATCCTCATCTGTGACCGTGATAGGGTAGGATCTCGTCGCTCAGGTGGCACTGCCTACTCATATAATGTCTGATATTGCCCCAATCTCGTGCTCACTCTAGCCAACTCACGAGCCATGTCCCCTACGGGCCCTATGCATAATGTTGTGAACTATGTGCACCACTGAGCTGAGTCCTGCTGGCGGATCACTGCTTGATCTCACTCTACCTGAGCCACCTCTAGCTCTCCCTGCAGTGCCCTGACCTGTGCCATGCTCTCATCTAATCTCCATTGTAAATTAGCCACCCTCTGATTTGTCATAGCATCCTGTGGCAATCCTGAGGAGGACGGTGTCTCCTCCTCTCCCTCCACCTTCCACCATCTGAGGAGTCTCTCAGCCTCATCCATGGCATCATCCTCATCATCATCGTCCTCTACCACGTCCTTTCCCACCTCCTCCTCCTATCCCCCCACCTCCACCCCCTCCTCCTACCTCTCCACCTTCGCCACATCCTCTGCTACATCCTTTGCCACCTCCTCCTCCCATCTCTCCTCACCCTCTCCCTCCTGTCAGGGCTGCTCCTCTCTCCCCCCCTCCTCGCCAACCTCAGGGATAGCATCTAATGCTACCCTCACCACTCGTGGGCCCACCCTCCAAACCTGTCTCTGCCCATCCCGCCATCACCTCTAACCATCTTTGCCATCATCCCCACCTTTTCCTTTGTCTCCACCCCTACCACCATCTCTGCCATCATCCCCACCTCTGCCTCCATCTCCACCCCTGCCACCATCTCCACCCCTGCCTCTGTCTCCACCCTTGCCTCTGTCTCTGCCTCTACCTCTCCCCTTGCCACCTCGCCTAGCCCATGGCACACGAAGAATCATTGATCGTCTGTCCACAAAAGCTGGCCCATCAGGATCTATCAATGGCACTGGTCTGTGTGTCTGCCACCATAAGTCATAATCGGCTATCATCCCGAGATCGGCTGCTACTCCCCTCCATCCCCATGCCTAGGCTCCTAGCCTATCAATCTAATGCTCTGTAAAGGCAACTGGAATGGCTGGTCCCCAAGCATACTCTCTGGAAGACCGGGCATACTTGGTTGTCCCTGTAGGTACACCCTGCTGCTCTCTGAACTGCCGTAGAACACACTATGGTAAATACATCTCAATAATCAGGGATGTCTGCACTATCATGGCAATCAAATATCTGTACTGCCTGCACAGACTCAAGTGGTCTACCTCTTCATCCCACTATCCACAGTCTTGGTACGACCTCCAGATAAAGGACACCATCATGTCAATCTGATGCCGCCACCAACCTATCTCACCCATCCGGGTCTGCTACAGGGCATATCGTCGGCCAACTATGGTCTGTCAATTAGTGGATGAAATATAGATATGTGCTCCTAGGCCCATATCATCATCAACGTAGTCCCACACGAGATACTCTCTCCTCTCCTATAGGCAATATCATGTAGCTGATGGTAGAGTTTCCCTAGTAAGCAAGGACCCCAAGCATACACGGTCCTGTCACGTCTCATGCCAACCAGGATGTCTCCCCAACTAATAGGAAATTCGTGTCCCTGACGATCAGGAATCAGGATCCCCCAATCAGAGTCGCAAGGAATGCATCAAACCGACCATAGTGATCTGCCATGAACTCCCATCTAATCTCATAACCCTGGATGCCTAGTCCTACACCCTCATCTCAGTAGTACACTCGGAAGGTCTGCTCGCCATGACGAGGGTCGTAGATGATCTGCTCCCCTCGAATTGGCACTCGCAGAATCTGGTAGACGTTCTCCAGAGTAATGGTAGACTCACCTGTCAGCAGGTGGAATGAGCAAGTCTTTGAATGCCAACCCTCACATAGCGCAGTTAGTAATCCCCTGTTTGCCCGAATGGCGAGCATGTAGGCAACATAGAACAACCCTAGTCGCATCAATCGGTGTTGCTCCCATGGGCTCAACTAGTCGACAAACCAAAATGTGGTCGATCTGCTCTCTCGCATGTAGATAAGGGCAAGCTGCCTCTGCAAAAGATGAACAATATATTAGTACTTTCTAGACAACTATTAGCATCATCAAAAGCATTAAGCATTTCACAAGTATCACATTTGGTCTCAGTAAAAGGGAAAAATCAAATGTGTCACATTTTGGCAGTTGTGTCACAAATATTTGAATGTCTCTAAAAACATCAAATGCATCACAATAGGATAGTTGCGTCGTTTAGTTGCCCAAATATGTTGCATTATGGCAATTGCGTCACGAATTCTAGCAATTGCAACACAAAAAGGCGAATGCGTCGCTCAAAAGTGCAATTGCAGCACAAAATGACAATTGCGGCATTTCGACCCTCATATGCGACTCGGTTAGGTGAATGCATCGCAATTTTTATCAAATGTGTCACAACGCCTCACCCACCCTACAATTAACTAGTCATTCACATCGCAACGCATCATATGCGTCGAACACGCAGACGATTGCGGCTTACGCGAACGCAGTTGCGTCGCAGTGCAGTTGTTGTTTTCCCTAGAAACATAAATTTGACACGCAAAACAAAAAAATTACAAAGTGGGATAAGGGTACATACCACTGGCTCTAAGCCCTTTTGCTGTCTGAATGTTCGTACGATCTTGCCACAATGCTCTGACACTGGAATCACCATCCTCACTGTGCTCCTTTTCACTCTAAACTCTCAAAATTCACAAGGTAAATAGTGAAAATGAATTGACTTTTACCCCTTTGTCAACCTATTTATAAGGTCAAAATGACATTTTCTCAGGTGAGTTACTGCTCGAGGCTCATTTGACCACATTTGACTACCCTGTAGGCTGTCTCAAACATGACAGAATCTGAAACTGACTGCGCCATTGTTTTTCTAGTCACTGAATTCACTTATCGGGACCCTTTCCAAATTTTTCTACCGCCGACTCAAAATTTGAAAAATTTCCCAAGGGGGCATTGATAACCTTTACATTCACTAGGGCATGGCTTTGACTTATTTTCTTTGTCACAATGTGACATGCGACATTATGACAAAGACGGGCAAATGTATACACCTAAAAATGACCTAGGCCTGCAAGCTTCATTTTTACCACTTTCGTCCTAGCATAATTATGACATTTAATTATGTCCTTGGTCCACATTCGACTATTGATTAAATAATTTATAATTATTTAATTAATTCATGTCCTTTTATTCTTCATGATTATTAAATAAATAAATTCTATTTAATTATTAAATACATCATTAATTGTCTAAGTCTTCCTTTAATTAAATAAATTTCTTAATTTATTTAATTACCTCTCTTCAGTCATTTCTTTCCTGATTATTAAATAAATAAGTTTTATTCATTTATTTAATGTCACTAATTGTCACAATTAAATGAATGAATCAATTTATTTAATTATTGATCATATTTGCTAAATTAAATAATTATCTTTAATTATTTAATTGTCAAAATTAATATTCCTCTCATTTTAAATAAATGAAATTATTTAAAATGTCATCACAATTTTAACTAATAGTCCATTTTGGTAAATAATCTGAAAAAGATTATTTATTTATTTCACAAAATTCATATTTTGAGTTGATTGGTAGCTTTCTTCCAAAAATCAAATAAAACAAGCAGGTTCTTGATTTTAATCAAATTTTCTTTTCAGTCCATCTTTTATGAATCTCACAAAGTAGGCTATTTTTATCTTCTCAATTTTGAAAATATTTATTTTCAAAATTAATTATCTCATCTTTTTTCCACCACCAATCTAATTTTCTCATATGACATCTTGATCACTCACTTAAGGATTTTACCCTAACCTTGATTAGGGATTATCAAATGAAATCTTGACCTCTAATTTTAGGTTTATGTTAAGAGTCAATCTCGTCCGTCCATTCAAAATTGTGTTTTCTATAAAAGACAATTTTGTTCATAATTTTGGTACCACTTCGTTATTATAGGCATTATAGTCATTCATCATTTATCATCATTTATCATTTATTATAGGCATAGGCATAATTTTATTAAATCCTTCAAAACTTGCATAGGACAATGGCATAGTCAAATTTCTCACACACTCGATCTGAGGGCATCAATCATATGCTGCAAATTAGAAGGTGCTATGGAGGTGATTCACGGAAGCTTCGTGAATCTGGTATAATCGTTTCGTTATTTGTTGCTTTCATTGTGCTTCATATCTCTTTGGGTTTATTTCATATGCTTTCAATTGATTATCTAATTATCTAACCTAAATTTTACCCTTAGTTACACTATCCATAAGGTAATGGGTTGGCTAAGTCTTCCAATAAAAACCTCTTAACAATCATTTGTAAGTTACTAGAGAAAAATCCTAAGGATTGGCACACTCAACTTAGATTTTCTCTATGGGCAGATTGTACTAGACAAAAGGCTTCTTTAGGGACTTCTCCTTATCACCTAGTGTATGGCCTGGAACCATTCTTTCCCATCCAATTGAGAATCCCTACTTTGCAATTTATTAATGAGTACTATGATGAAGAAAATAGGCATGAAGCCCGTCTGCAAGAACTGTTACACCTTGAAGAAAAAAGAGATGCAACCCTTGAAAACTTTGCTAAACATCAGGGTGTAGTTAAAATATGGTTTGAAAGAAGAGCCAAGGTAAAAGCTTTTAGGATTTCTGACTTGGTTTTTATTGGGATAAAGCCCATGATTGTAAGGGGGAGCGTGGAAAATTTGACAAACTTTGGCTTGGCCCTTACCAAATTTCAGAAATCCTAGGAGATAATGCTTTCCATTTGAAAACTCTCATTGGGGAGGACATCCCACTGCCTGTCAATGGGCAGTATTTGAAGCATTATTTCCAGTCTTGAGTTGTTTTCAGCTCTTTTCCTTTACATAGGTAGATTAAGTTTTATTTTTGTTTTGTTTGCTTTGTTTTCTTTGGTTAGATTAAGTTTCCCTTTCTACTTTGCTTTTTTTTGTTTTGGTTAGTGTAGGTTTGCTTTTGGTTAAAATTTGGTCAAGTGAAAAATCCTATTTTTTGCTTCAGCACCAGTGTGGTTCTCAGCCCTGAGTGTGAACTTCATTGTTGATGGGTTGAAATGGAAAATGACATAGAAAAGAATATTAAAAGAAAGAAAAGTGGAAAAAGAAAAAAAAAATGTTGAAAAATTGAAAGAATGAATTCAACTTATCAGGGGTATCCAAATATCTCTATCGAGGCTATGGACGCCTGACTGGAAATAGAGCTATGTTTGGGAGAGTCGCAACAATAACCTCATCAAGGCTATAGATGCCTGAATGGCAGTGAGGCTCTATCCAGAATGCTTTTGAAGTTAGAATATTTACGTAGCCTATCCTAACTGAACTTGGTTTTTGCAGTAGCTCAAGGAAGGAAATGAACTCATATGCACACACATGGATTTTTAGTTGATGGAAGGTTTAGTCTACCCTTTGGTTCTAATTCTTTAATCTTTGCATTTTGATTTGTTTGTCTAATAGTGAGACTAAAACAAGAGATTCTGGGTTCTCGATTCATGTCCGTCATCAAATGCTCTCGAGCATTTTCCCAGCGGAGTTGCCATTTGTTGTGTAGATTTCGCACACACACCCCACTGAAAGAAGGGATCCTCTTTCACTTTGGTTTTTGGTGTCTTGTCCCTTTCATTTTGAGGATTTATCTTCCTTTGGCATGTGTTTAAATGTTTATTTTGATTGCCTAAGTGATTCCCTTAAGTTATTCATTGAAAACCTTAAGTTCTATGTGAATTTTGGGTTTTTACCTCGATTCGGGATTTTTCACCTCGGTCGGATTTTCTCGGATCTTGCTTAGATTCCAGCTGAACACTATGGTTTAGAGATTTTTGGTCTTCGTAGAATTCCGTGTGGGCTGGATTTGTCTAAATTTTGTCCCGTCGTCGAGTTCCTGAATTTTCTTGGTTGTCTTGTCAGTGGCATTAATGGCATTTGTACGATTGGTAAGGGATGCATTTAACCGATCTTTGAGGTCTTTTGTGCCATTATGCTTTGTTTTTTGTCATCGGTTAAGCTGAGGAGTGCATTCTTGGAAGTATTCGATTTGATTTGAAGCATTGAGTTTGCAAATTGTGGGTTTTGGTGGTGATTTTCTGTACATTTTGTTGTTGTTCTTTGTGGAGCGCCATTAAATTCATGTTTTTTATTTCTAAGATCGATTTATGCTTTATCAATGGTATTTATATGATTTCCATGCTTTTGATTGATGAAATTTAGCGTTGCTTTGGCCTTTTGGGTCTATTAAGGGTTCAAATTTTTGCATGATTTGAGAGTTTGATGCTAGGGTTGCATGATATTGTTTAATTTCGGGTTTCCCAAGCAAGTTTCAAGTTCACCCTTTCATTTACATCAGGAGATAACCTATTTTTGAGCCCTGATTCCTCCCCTAGTAAAGAATTAGCAATTGAAATGATTAAATCTTGAGCTTACTAGTGCGTTAATGGCAGATTTGTAGAATTTGACATAGGGCATCACCATTTAACTTTAGTCTGCTTTCGAATTGGCCTAGAATTCTAATAAAATCTATAAAAGGCCCATTTCAAACTTGTCTCAAGCCTAGATTCTTGAAATTCATGGTAAATCCATTGATCTGGGCAAAATCGTGATTTAATGCCGAAATCTAGGTTTTTGACCCATTTCGAGATTTTCTGGCTCTGGCGGATTTTCCTGATCTCCTTCGTTTTCCCAAAATCCACATGTTTTTGGAATTTCATCCTTCTTCGCGTATTTCCTTGTCGCCTAGATTTTTCTGAAATCCTGTGCTCCTTTGATTTTCCAAAGTTCATGTAATGCCTCCTCCTTCGTGAAATTCTATTCCATGCAGATTTTCCCAGAATCTGTTGAAATATGAGGAAATATGGAATAACTTGATTTTTTAATGAATGATGGTGCATTTTATGATTAATTTATGCTATTCTGAGATCTTACATACTGTTTATTGATTAATAATGATTGGATTGAATTTCCAATGGGTGTTTTCATGTTTATTCCACTGGAATCCGTCTGGCTCGGAATTCTCTAAAATTCCTCCCTGGCTTGGATTCTGTGGATGGTCCTGAAGCTCGAAGTTTAACATGATCATTCTATTTGAGGATTAATAAGATTCAATGATGATTTTTATTGATTAACCTTTTTTGGTGTGATCTTTATTATGTTTTCTTTGTTAAGTGCACGTTGAATCTAACAAGGTAGTAGTTGGGAAAGCTAAGGGTGACATGGAGGGATCCTCCATATTTGAAGTAGGGTTTGAATGAGGAAGTTCCTAGAGACCAGCAGGAGGAAATAGGACAGAGTGAAGTGCAGTTGGAGTCCACTATTCCAGATTGGTTGGACAAGGAAATAAAGAGAAAGCAGGTTGTTGTGAAAGATACTCCACCTAATTGAGATGAGTTGCTGGCAAAGATTGGGAAAGATAAACAAAAAAAGAAGGCTAGGGTTATTTCTAGGATTGAAAGAGATGAGGAAAGTAATAGGGTGGTCCACATTGCAACTCCTGCCCTAGACAAGAACAGAGATGATGTAACTACAAAAGATTACAACCTGCAAACTATCAATCTAGGACCCACTTCTATCAAGCAAGACATTGAAGATTACCAGGGTTTTAGTACAGTCATCCTGGGGAGATTGAGGAAGGATGTTCAAACTAAACAGGAGCTAAAGAAAGAGAATGAGAAACTCAGGAAATGCTTAGAAGATTTGATGAAACCCTTGCAATCCCTTACCCCAAGAGACCATCACTGAGATTGAAAGAATGAAGACTTCCACTCTTTCCACGAAAAATTGGTTGCAAGGGGTGCGAACCAAAGGAAATGATGCTATCAAGGAAATTCTATCATCTGGGAAGGATGATATGAGGGAAATTGATTGGTTGAAGGAGGTATTAGCTCAAAATAAGGAAGATACAGATCTCTTGCTGCAGAAAACTAAAACCATCATGGAGTATACCAAGGATAAGATTATAAGTGATGGAATTATCCCTTCCTCCAGAGCTACTGAACCTTGGGAATGGTTTGAAGCTTTGCAAATTTGGTAGAAGGTTATAAAGAAGATCTACAAGTAAAGGAGGCAGATTGATGATACCTTGACTGGTGTTGACAATGGATGCATTGCTTTCTTTGAGATAATGATGGGGAGAAGGAAAATTGTGCCTAAGTATTTGAGTTTAGAGCAGTTGAGGGGATGGTGGCAAGATGTTTATGCTCTAGTCAGTGGTGATTCTGTCAGTGAACACCAATTAGATGATGTGGCCACTTACATTGCAGTGATTGATAAATATCTAACATACAAGGTAGATTGGGATAAATCAGTAGAGCGGTCCAAGGAAAACATTGCTTCAATTGAGAGCAGACTTAAAAAATTTCCTTTGCCACCCACAGCCAACCTTGACAGGGTCCTTTTGAAGGTCAATGAGATGATTGATCGAAATAAAGATAAAGAGGGAAGTTAATTAATGTTGGGATACATCAAGATTTGTGCTTCCCTATTATTTTTCTTGCATTGGTCCGAGCTACGTTGAAGATCCCAGGTCGACCTGGATGAAGTTTGAATGTATTTAATGCATATTTTATTTTATTTTGAATTTCTCTTGGCCAACTTGTTTTGTGGCCAAATATTTTTGTAAAACCTGGCTTGGTAGACATGTTTTGTGGATTCTCTATAAATATGGCACTTTTCCTCATTTGTAAGGGCTAGAAAATAGACATAGACGAATAGAGAGATAGCTAGCATAGAAGCGAATTAAGTAGAGCAAGAGTTAGCAAGTAGTAGATCTCAAGAAAATATTGTAACCAAAAGCTAGAATTGTTGCTGTTAAAATAACTATTTCAGTAGCTGCCTTCGGGTTTCTTTTGTATTGTGTGTGCTTCGGCCTATGCATCGCCGAGTTTATTCGGCTTTCCATCAAGTTTTGATCTGCCAATTTGCGTATCTTCTCTTCACAACTTCAGGTAATAGCTTCCCTTTCAGGTCCTGAGGAGCTGTGCTAGGCATCCACGTGTAGTGTTTGCGGGTGGTTTTATTTCTTCTTTCCTTAAAGTCTTTTCAGGTTGTGAAAGGCTTCCCTGCAGTAGTCAGTTCTAAAGAGTGTTAGAGGGTCCTACATCATGCTACATGGTGGAGGATCGCATATCTTTCAATGCAGTAAGAAAATAAACAGTCGTGGGCAGCGAAACGCTGCCACGCGTCTTTCACACCCGGTTGATGCAGCTTTCTCTCCACTACGTTAATGATCTCAGCCCATTGGACACGTGTTGCATCTTCACAAATCTCTCGATAGCAATGGGAGAGGTTTTCATACGGGTAGCGGGAGGCTGCCACGTGCCTTACAACTGATCTGTAGAGCGGGTGATAGGCGGGCTAAGGGAGATAATGCTATTGGGTGCCGCTCATCATAAGCCATTTGCAGCGGTGGATGACACTTGTCGCCTTGAGCCTGGCTGGGTCCACTACCATCATTACAAAGGATGCACCTGCACTTGGATGACTGGATGCTATGTTCTAGCTCGATGTCGTTGTAACGGCCTTGGGAATCTTCTGATTCAGGCATCATTATAGGGGATTGTGGGATCTTTTCTATTGTAGTTCTCCAAAGCGGTGGAAGTTTTCTCTCCTACTATATATACTCTCTCTGTCGATGAGAGAAGGGTCCAAATTTTTGAGAAAAACACACTGATTTTAGCAAGAGACACTAGGCCTCTTTTACTATTTTATTCGCAAGAAACTTTCAGACTGTGCCAACTGTTTGGCCTTTTTATTTTTCATGTTTTGATTAAACTATAAATTGTGCTTTAAACTGTCTTAAGCATTTCATTTGAGAAACTTCTATATATGTTGAATACAAGCTTGCTTACCTAAATCATGTCTAATGACTCTTCTTAGTAGTAAGAATGTATGCAATATTATTTTATGTTAATGAGTGAATTGTTTATGATATAGCTTTAAGTCTCTGATGTTTTAGAATGCAACAACAACATTCAGGCCCCTAAATCTATGATTTATCGTGCCTATTAGTAAATTTTGGCGTATCGCCTTAGATTAGACTTTGCTTCATTATATCTGTTTCTTTTTCCCTTTCCAAAACCCATTATAGAAGAAGACGACTTCTTTAAAATCTGGAGGTCACTCAGTTTGGCGCAAAGGGTCCCCCTTCAACTGAGTTTCCCATAAGACACTGTTACCTCGTCAATTTTTGGCGTCAACAGTTTATTCTTTTTCTGGCACGCCTAGTGGGACCCGAACTAATGAAATTACTTTATAGAGGGGTGTATGAGCCATCGGCCTGTAACTAGATCCCATACCACAAGTAACCCAGGTTTACTAGTACCTCTGCTAGGGATAGTCCAGGCTGCAAATCAGCTGGTAACTGTTCCATTCTCACCACCCTTTCCCCTCACCATGTTGCCGACCGTGAATAGGAACTACGTAGCATGGGATGTTGGAAGTCCCCTGGTAGCTTTGGTAGCGCTTGTTGTTTGGGGCACTATCCTAGTTTCGGCCCTGAAAGCTATTCCCAAATTTGCCAGAGATAACTCAAAAATGCCAGCAAAGCATTTGCAGGATGTAGTGGATATTTGTCTAGTACACAGTATTACAGCGTAGAATGTAGCCCTGAGGCTCCTCACCGCGTCCTTCAAAGGCAAGGCTCTGGATTGGTACCGAACGTTGACTCCTAATTCAATTCGCACCTGGGATGAACTCAGAGATCCATTTTATGAAAGGTTATCAAGCGACGGAAATCATTCTTCATTATATTATCAGCTATCCATCATTAAACGAGCTCCCTAGGAGGCTCTGATGGACTTCAATGCCCGATTTCACTCAAATTGGTAGAGGATTCCTACAACTATCCATCTAACTCCAGAATTGGCATTCATATTCTATCTGAAGTCCATTAATCCTAACATTTCTGTGATGATCAAGTCTTTGGGAGGAGCCACTCTACCAAATGCTTATGCTACAGCTATCAAAGCTAAACATCATTTGATAGATTGCAGAAAATTGCCTCCTTAACCTATTATGTCGATATTTCATGAAATATCAAACTCTGCACAAGAGGTCACATCGACTAGTGCGGCAACAACTCCCTAGTCGATGTGCTCATATGTGGCCGCTCCTGAAAGCTTGGCTTCTACATTGGATTCTTCCAAGGATGAAATAAGCGACCTCAAGGAGATGTTGCGAACTATGGTAAATGACATAACAACTCTCAAGCGAAACCAAGTAATGCCCCCGCGGCCTGCATATCAAAACTATCAAGGCGGGCGGTCTACTTATGAGCAAAATCAATATCAGAGTGCACCTCACACTAATCCACCAGTGCCGACTACAAACCAAATGGTCCCGGTGCCTACTCCGCTAACAAGTGTGTCGCCAAGCTCGAGTAGGGAATTAACAGTAGGATAAAATAATCTTATTGATGATATCAATCCATGGTGTTTCCCTTGCAGCGATGCGCATATGCCCCGAAATTGTCCGCGTGGCAACCTACAGCAGAAAGTGGTGGAGCAACGCAGTCAAGGCACTATAGTGGAAAATGGAGGTTATATATATGCCTCGCCAATGGAGAGTGCAGTCCTTACCATGCAAATGCAAGGAATGTCTTTAGAACAAGAGTCCAATATTGCTCCTGATCATGCACTCTTCTCCTAGATAGAAGATAAGGAAATGGTGTTTTCCAATGATGTATTCATATCCAAAACGCCGCAAGTACAGCCTAATTACAACACGTGCTCAAAGAGGAGATTCACCAGTGAGCTTGTTGTTTCATTTTCGGACAGCCTGCAACGCAAAAGCGTGTCTGATCAAATTCCTGGTGCTTCGACCATATCTTCACCTTCTCAACCGCGGAAGGAAATTATTATAACAAGAACCAAGGAGAAGAAATATGTGAGCTTGCCACCTTTTAATGTGGTGGAACAATTAAAGAAATCATCTGCTAATGTGTCTTTATGGGACATTCTAGCTATCCCAGAATAGAAGGCGCTTCAGCAAGAGATCAACTCAGCACCAACGGAGCCATCTACTAGTACAGAGGTGGTTTATCAAATGCCACTAGCTAAGGTTCTTACAGACAAAGCGAAGGAATCCCATGTGGAAGATAGAAGTAGGTCGAAACCTCAGCCCTTCTTCTTAACTCTCATTATAGGAAAAAAACTATTACACAATGCTATGATCGATTCTGCCGCTAGTACAATGGTTATGCCAAAACTAATAGCCGAAGCTTTGGGACTCAGCTACGAACCTATGAAGAAGGGGGTGATGTAGCTCGATGGAAATAAAGTTGATACTGTAGGTGTCATCAAAGTGCTTCCTTTAACTCTATTTTCCTACCCCAGTATCACGGTCCCGCAAGATACGGTGATCATAGATGTTCCTCCTATGTTTGGTCTCTGTCTATCCAAAGAATTTACTTCAAAGGTGGGCGGGTATTTTTCTTTAGATTGGTCCCATCTAATACTTAGCACCAATCATGGTGCAAAGATGAAGATAGAATCAAAGGCTCTACATTCTGAACATGTGGCGGATGAAGCCCTAATCAATTTTGAAGCCACGTATACCTCTATCACCAAGCAGGAAATGTATAGTGTTGAATTGCTAGAGGAAGAGAAGGTGAGTGGAGACCAAAATGATAAGGAAGATGCTCTATTGAGCGAACACATAAACAATGATCCTTTCAGGAATTATCATGCTACAGGATTGGGCACATATGTGATTTATGATGAAGACCAGGTTCTTCTGAAGGTCGCCAAAGAATTTGACGGTAACTAAGTGAATGAGCTATGGACATTATATTTTGATGAAGCAAGAAGCAAAGTAGGTGCTAGAGTAGGGGTATGTCTAATATCCCCACAGAATGAAAAGTTGTTGAGGTCTTTCTGCTTTCAATTCGCCTGTTCGAACAATGAGGCTGAATATGAAGGGTTAGTCCAAGGCCTAAGCCTTGTGGAACGAATGGGTATTAAGTAATTGATTGTGTTCGGAGATTCTGAACTGGTAGTCAATCAGGTTCGAAGAAAAATTGTAGCAAAAAATGTCCGCATGAGATCCTATTGGCATCGAATCTAGGACCTAATTGAGGGTTTCAAAGCTTTCAATATCTGGACTATTCTACGAAGGCAGAATAGCAATGTAGATCATATGGCAATGATCGGTGCTTAGTTTGATCCTATCTCTAACTTGCTTCAAAATGAATATTCAGTACAGGTGCTTGTCCGACCAGCGATCCCTGACAATGATCAGAGTTGGCAAGTCTTTGAGAGCAATGAACACATCGCTTCGTTTATCGAGCACTCAGGGGAATTTGCTGATTAGCTTCAACCAAAGATTGCTGAGGCCTATGAAGGATAAATTATGCAGCTCAAATCAAATAAACTTCTGAAAGGGTTGGTTACTCTCGAAAACTTTTTTGATCGTAACGATGCCTGAAATGATAAGCAGAATTTTGTGGCAGAAAAAAGTGATTATGAGGAACTTCTGATCTCTGATGGTAGGAATCTTTGAGTCAGAAAAGATGTCCCACATCGAGATAAAGAAAGGCTTATTAGCTTCTACAAGAAATATGGAGTAGTAGCCTGGTCCTATGATGATCTGGAGGGTTATGATCCTAGCATCATTCAGCACACTATTGAGCTAACAGAAGGTGTGAAACTAGTTTGATAGAAGCAGAGGCCAGTCAACCCCAAAGTTGAAACCCTAATGGCACAAGAGCTGACCAAGCTCATTGAGTCACACATTGTCTTCCCAATCAAACATAGTACTTGGGTATCAAATCTGGTACCAGTCCAAAAGAAAAATGGTGATATCTACCTATGTGTGGACTTTTGAGACCTGAACAGAGCATCTCTAAAGGACCACTATCATTTTCCCTCTATGGAGGCAAACCTACAAACTATGGCAGGATCAAAAATGTTCTCCCTACTGGATGGTTTCTCTAGCTATAACCAGATTCGTATTAAAGAAGAAGATCAGCACAAGACTATATTCACCACCAAGTGGGGAACATTTGCATATGCTAAAATGCCTTTTGGTTTATCCAATGCAGGGGAAACTTTCAAGCGGGCGATGGACATCGCATTTAGTGAACTGATCAATAAGTTTATTCTAATCTATTTGGATGATCTTATTGTGTTCTCTAAATCTAAGGATGATCATTTTGATCACTTGGAATTAGTCTTTCAAAAATGCCAGGAGTTTGGGGTTTCCCTGAATCCAAAGAAATGTGTATTTGGAGTGCCGCAGGGTAAGCTGTTAGGACATGTTGTGTCTAAAGAAGGTATTTCAATTGATCCTGAATGAGTAAAGGCTATCAAAGAACTTCCCCTTCTGGTAAATAAGAAAGGTGTCGAGTCTTTCTTAGGCAAAGTAAATTTCGTCAGCAAATTTATTTCTAATTTTGCGGGAATGATTAGGCCAATCACCCTAATGCTGAAAAAAGATCAAGCTTTCAAATGGACAATGGAAGCTCGGGAGGCTTTTGAACAGGTCAAGGAAGCGATCTCCACAACCTCGGTGCTGGTTAATCCAAATCAATGCAAAGATTTTATAATGTATGCTTTCAGTAGCAAGTCCAGTATTGCTACCATTCTAACACAAAAGGGTAACGCAAAAGAAGGGGAACACTCAATGGCATTCTATTCCCAAACCCTAAAAGAATATGAGGTGAATTATAACTTTGTCGAAAGACAGACCTTTGCAATAGTAAAGGGACTTAAAAAATTCTGCTATCTAATTTCCTGCAACAAAGTTCTGGTATATGTCGCACATTCTAGTGTGCGTGAATACATCATGGAAGGAGAGATCACAGAAAAAGGGGCTAATTGGATCACCAAGATCCTGGAATATGGCATCGAAGTCAGGCCTACTAAGACTATTAAAGGTAGAGGACTATGTGAGTATATGGCACAACACGAGGAGGTACCTGCCAAGGAGGAACAACCAGAGCTCATCTTGATAAATGGATCAGGATCATAAGATGATTGGCTGACTAATAGAATGAACTTCATGTAAACTGGAAGGTATCCACTAGGCCTCTCATCCCCAAAAAGAAGATATCACTGGCTTCAGAATCACAAGTATACACTGATAGAAGGAGTCCTTTTCAAAATAAATTTCAATGGTGTGCTCCTATGATGCGTTACTTCAGGGGAGGCGTAGAGGATCCTCGACACATTCCATAATAGCGACGAAGGTGGATATTTCTCTGCCAAAACTACCGCCATAAAGATCATGTGAGCTGGCTATTATTGGCCTACACTTTTTAGTGACTCCCACTCTCTGGTAAGGGCTTGTAAAAAATGTCAGTTCTTCTCTGACAGAAGGAAGAATTCAACAATGCCCCTTAGACCTATAGTGGCAGATGAACTGTTTGCGCAATGGGGCCTGGACTTCATCAGAATGATCAACCCAGTTCCTAGTGCCGAACATAAGTGGATTCTAATTGCTACGGACTACTTCACAAGGTGGACGAAAGTTGTTCCCCTTAAGGGTGCAACAGAAAAAGAGATTATAGACTTCCTCAAAGCACTGGTGACAAGGTTCAACCCTCTGAAAATGATCATTTTGGACAATGCCAGAGCATTTATAGGAACAAAGGTATGTCAATTTGCATTAAAGAATGACATATTCCTTAAAGCATCATCAAACTATTATCGACAAGGACATGGTCTAGCCGAGTCAACAAACAAAAGCTTAGTCCAACTCCTTAAAAAGGTTGGCTTAGAGCACCAGAGGGAATGGCATAGAAATCTCTGAAAAGCACTTTGGGAAAACTGCATAACCCCTAAGAAAGTCCTTAAGACTTCACCTTATGAACTGGTATATGGGAAAGAGGCTCTGTTACCTATCTCCATGGAGATCACAGTAATACAGTTATTGAAATCCTTTGAGATAGAACAAAATGAAGTCATGGAGGTTCGGCTCGCCGAGCTGTTGGAAGTACAAGAAAAAAGGGAGAATTCTCTAATGGCAATGACAAGCCGTCAACAGGTGGTCAAATGATGGTTTGACAAGAAGGCTTCTGACCAGGGTCTAAAAAGTGGAGACTTAGTGCTAAAGTATGATAGCAGGGCTACAAAGCCAGGTCAACACGGTAAATTTGATAGCCTATGGGAGGGACCCTTTAAAATCATTCGATGCAAACAAAACAATGCTTTTGAGCTGGAGAATATGAAACAGGAACCGTTAGGAATCCTGGTTAATGGGATTCATCTTAAGTTATTTCATTAAGCATTAAGCTCTACTTTGTACATATGTAAATAGCATTTTTATTTTCTTTCCTGTTGTTTGGCAAGTTCTTTTTCTAAAATCTATTATCATTCTGCAAAATTAACTCATTATCATTGGCGGGTGAAACACTAGAGTTGCTTTACACAAAATACACTCATATACGGAGAAATAACATATAAAACTTGCAAACCTAGAAAATTTTAAGGACAGAAGCAAGAAAGAGCATGGATTTCCTTAAAAAGGGAGATATATATTTATATATATGTTCTTTAGTTACAAAATGGATGGGGGGCTGTATTCCATAGTATACAAGCATATTGAAGTATATTATATATGATAGTCTTTTATCAGGCTTATATACAACAAGAGAGTTACATTTTGAGCAGCAGGCGAAGGGGTTGTCTATCTGAAGGCATGACTAGCAACAATTGATGCATTCACTATAGCGTCCACTTCTTCCTCTTCCACGAGCTCCTCAGCGGCACTGGCAGCATCATTTGGCACAACCGCCATTGGCAGTGGAAACACTAGGTTCCTGAAGTTAGTATACCAGTCTACGTCATAGAAAGGTATCACATTGTAGCTCTGAAACAGGAAGTGTAGGGCCTGAGTAACCCTCTACTGGTGTTGGTCATGGGTCTGCAGGTGGAATCCGCTAAGGAATGGTAGCCAAGCAACGACAACTTCTTCTTTAATAAAGCAATGCAGGTCGTTGGCTATTGGCAGGCCTATCCCATATGCAGCATGCGCAATGACCTCACCAAGCCCATTCAGGTATTTCTTTAGAAATATTTCTTTAACCAACTTCAGGATAAGTGGTCGGGGAATGCAAATGTCCAGCATGGATGCTACAAAGTGGGAGCATACGTCGGTATTCACCCTATACTTATCCTCATATTTTATGCAATCCTTGCCTAAGACCCACTTAATGGCTACCAAATCCAGAGAATGTTTGTTCTTCGTCATCCTTTTTAGTCTCCTAGTTGAGATCTCACCTAGGAACGTCATCTGTGAATTATACGAGGTTAGACGAATTGGGATATCCATTGTTCTGACACTGTCCCTAGGCTTCTGAGATAATGCCAAATTTGTTCACCACCTAACCTATGAAAAGACTTGTTTAACACTCTGCTACTGGCCTATCACTTCTCAAAAGTTAAGTATGAATTGCTTACTACTTACTGGCCTATTTATAGAAAAATTGACAAGACCCATGCTAATCCGCTTCATTATGGTAGCTGTTATCTTGAAAGGCAAGTCTGCATTTGCTCACATTTTTCAGGTCAGTTACATCCGTGATTGCACAGCTTAGGGCATGCTTAAGTAAATAAAGCTGATTAAATTTGCTTTAAAAAGGTGGCACTTGTTGGCTATGAGACGTATGGCCGTAGGCTATTGTGTCATCTCTTAAGCGTGTCCCAGAGCCCAAGGCGATACTCATATCTTTTTAGGTGGTGATCATTTGTTTGGCGTAATCATTCTGGCTTGGATATTAATTACCAGTGCATGCTAATGCAGGGTTGGCAAGCCAGTTGCAGGCTCAAGTTCCAAGGAGATCAAGGCGTATCACATGATCGCCCAAATGTAATAATGAAATCTGACCTCCTTAGAATAGCAATTAGTTCATCTTGCATGAGTTGCAAGATTAACAGTACATGTCGAATTAAATGCAAAAGGATTACTTTCGCCTACCACCTTGGGAAGGTTGCTATTATTATATGAAAAGGCTTAATATTTCAAAATGTTTTTACAAACACAAGGCAAAGTGCAGAGTTGTTTTCTGTCTGTCTATCTAAAGCCAAGCATAGTCGTAGGCCAGAAGCTTACAAAATCTTTAGAGAAGGAAAAATGTCAGAATCTTCAGCACAGCCAATGCAGGAGAAAATCAGCCAGGAACTATTCATGGCTATTCATTCTTCAGTTGAGGTATATGTCTATGAGGATGTAGCGTACGCCACGCCTGGTATACCCATCAAAATGAGAAGAGCCCACATGGAGGAGCTAGATAGACCCAAAAAATGGAGTAACCAGAAAAGGTTGAGAAAAAATGGGACAATATCTATGACCTAAGGCTCCTGAAAAACCCTAAGTCCCTTAGAGAGGTAGCTTGTGCAAGGTTATCAGCACCAAAGGTGGACCAATCTATGGCAAGTAGAGTCTGGTATAGTGGTCTCCCACAATACATAGTCCCATTGGTGCACTATTGCCCAGAAGTGGTCGATGCTGCTATTCATCGCTATAATCTAGATACCCACTACATTGAAGGCTGCAATTTAAGGGTGCATATCAGCCCAGAGGCCATCTGTCATATGTTATGTATCCCAAATCTAAGTAAAAGGAAGGAGACTATCGAGCCTTTTCGACCGAGCAAGGGAGAGAAAATATGGAGGAAGATGAAGACTAGCTCATAGTTCTTGTTAGAGGAGACTAATAAGACAGGCATCTCAGCCGCTAAAACACCAAGTATTCCATTGTCTCACGGTGCATTTTGCGACGATCTCCAAGGCGCCATGTCCATGTTGGCCTTTGTTTTCGGCTGAGACTCCAATGAGAAAATAGAAAGCTTTCAGCTGGGACCAACAATGCAATTTCGCAAGCAACACGATCTTTTCTGGTATGATTTTGCTGAATTCATAGTTGAAGAAATGAAATAGCAAATTGAGAATTATCGGGTGGAGAAGAAGTTTAGGTTTCTTTCCTACCTGGTCCACATGTTTCTACATCAGAATCCGGATTTCTTTGCCCAATTTTTTCCACTATCAATTTTTGATGAGTAGAATAAAAGAAAGTCGGTGTCTACATGGACACCCTTCCTTTCCACATCATATGACTATTATGCGTTTGCGGACTATTTTATAGCCCCAGTTTTGAATGATTTAATCAGAGAGGGTGATATTGTCTGGATCGATAAGGAGCAGACTGGGTTTATGCAGAGCTACAACCCTGCTTGTGACTGGTTCTTAGGCAGGGATTTTACAATCTTTCAAATGCGGGGCTTTACTGGCAAACCTTTCCTACTCCCGGCTTGCCTCACGGATAGAGTGCTCGCGCTGGAGATGTTCCGGCAGGTATGTGTCATTGATTTCACTTTCTGTAGCAGTGGAAGGGTCAAGAAAAAGGGATTATTTATTTTTCCGAAGAATTTTAAATCAATAACTTTGATTAAAAAACAATCGCACAAGTTGTTAGAGGACAAGATGACACATCTAGGGTTGGTACTGGTAAACCATAAGTGGGAATACAACCCTTTCAACAACTTGCCAGAGCCACATATGAAAGTTACCCATGTTTCCCGACCATACTTGGAGAAGCGGCGTAACCCACGAATGGATAAAGATGAGGATTTTGTAGAATTAGCGCAAATCCCTACGCCGAACACTAGAGGCCCATGGCACAAATTCTACTTTCCTGTGGCTATGGCCAAAGATAATGTTCCCATGGTGCACAGTATGTATAACAAGTTGAAGAGGGATGAGGAATGGAGTGATGAAAAGATAAAATCTTTCTGGAAATATCGCCACGAAGTAGCACAGTTGGATGCTCCTTACAATCAGCTAAAGAATGACCAGGAATTTGAAAGATGGTGGAAGGAAGGCCACCCCATCCCGAGCTCTAGTATTGATAGGAGTGAAGAGGGGGAGGAATCCGAGGAGCAAGAAGAAGAAGCGGCGACGTCGTCCTCCTCAATGCAAAGGGGCAAGGTCTCTGGGCATGCTACCTATCTGGCCACGAATGTACGTTTTAATATATCGAGAGGCTCGCAAACACACAATTGGGCCATTAAACTAGCCAAACTAACACCTCAGTAGATGGGTTCAGCTGCCG
Source organism: Sequoia sempervirens (assembly GCA_007258455.2). Classification (NCBI taxonomy): domain Eukaryota; kingdom Viridiplantae; phylum Streptophyta; class Pinopsida; order Cupressales; family Cupressaceae; genus Sequoia; species Sequoia sempervirens. The sequence continues at coordinate 725,065,539 of VDFB02281492.1, forward strand.
AAGTTAATGAACGTCTTCCTGCGAAAAGGCAGCACACGGAAAATATTGTTGGAGGGGTTTTGCAAGAACCCACTGGAGGAGAAACACTCACTGCTAGACAGACACCGGAGTTTGTGGGGGATTCACGAACAATTCTAGAACCACCATCGACCAGTTAGCAGGTATGTTTCACTCCTTCTTCTCTTGCATCTCATTCCTTCGTATCCGCCCCTACTTCACTGATGACTCCTGCCATAAGTTTGAGCCCTCTACCTCCTGCTTTTGGTCTAACTTATTAGGTTGGATTCGCCCAGTTTTCATAGGCCCACCCGCTTGTACTTACTCCTCTGAGTATGCTCACGCCTACTGCTGCCACTCAGACTTTCCTTGCCTCATTTTCAAAAAATGTTCCCCCTGTCGGTGCCCATTCTTTTTCTACTATGCTTACAAATCCTCTTCCATTACAACAAGCTGACACCCCATCAGCAACTCCCCTTTCCCAGCCAATAAGCCTTACAGCTGATTCCCCGATTCAGCCGCCATGAATGCCTAACCCTGCTAATAGTTCTCAGACCAAACTATGGAATGTGCCCCACTTTTCTCTATAAAAAATCACTCTCCAGAAGAAGCAAAGCGTGTGCCTATGAAGGTTACCTATCCCTATGCCCTTCCTTCTGGTGCTCCTTTTGTAGGTGGGCTACTTTCATCACCAGCTGAATTCATAACACAGATAGATTATGAAAAAGAGGCACGTGCAAATAGAATGAGGAAACGCAAGGCAAAGGATGACAATGCTCCCGCCGAGTCGAAAGTACAAGCTCTGTATGATGAGGCCTGACAGGAATTAAAATTCGCAACCATATACCCAAGGGTAAGCAAACCTCAGGGAGAAATGCAACCCAAAGACTATGAGATATATGCTGTCGCACTTGACATGAAGGTAGTCCAGCCACAAGATAAGGTTGAAATCATGGAGAAAACACAACGGGTAGTCATTTCTAACTTCCTCAAAACTGGTCACCAGTTAAAGAAAAAGGATGAGCAGCTCAGGGCAGTCAGGGAAAAGGTGAGTTTTCTGGAAACAAAGGAGAAATCTTTAGAGGTAAATATCGCCTGAATGACTGAAAGGGTGCTGACAGGAAAGAATGAGAGGAACAAGCATTAGGGTGAAATTGCGAAGACTCAGGCTGCTAACCCAGGCATAATAAAAGAACTGCAAAGCAAGAACCAAGAAGCGCGACAGAGCCTACAGTTAAAAGAGGAAGAGCTTGAATGCCTCCGTCTTGAGCATAGTCAGGGGATCGCATAAAAGGGTGAGGAATTGGAGCGCCTACAAGATCAGTATGAGCAAAGAGTACAGGAGAAAGAGGCCGAATTTAAAGGCCTGAAGGCTAAACTAGAGGAAGAACTCCGAGAGTCAAAGGTTTCTCTGGAAGAGCAATCAGCGAACCACTCCTGAGCTGAGCAAAATTAGAATAAAGAAATGAGCAACTATGCGCAGCAGCTAGCATCTGAGAAAAGGAAGAAAGCAAAATTGGCTGAGGCCCTTATTTCGAGAGACGCAAAGATTTCTTCACTTAAAGCCTCTCTATTGCCTGCCCCTCCCCAACCTGATGTCATTCTACTAGTTAGGTAATTATACATTTCTCATTGGGAGAAAGTCAAGATCTTTTGCCTAACACTGTAGCCTACCCTCTGATTTATCGACAAAGCATCAAGGCTTAATTAAGATGAAAACAATACCATTAAGCAGTTCCCACGTTTTATCCTGGAGAATGTTCCTGAAGCGAGAGACTTGCTCAACAAGATATACTTCGTCTCAGATGAAATCGTTGCCAAGGTGAGTATCAAATATTGGGACGCTGCAGCTCAAATAGCAAATAAATTCATTCATTGTCACTCTGCTTTCCAGCGCACTAAGGTAGCCGTGGTTTTTCTAAACAAGGCACTAGATGGCATATAGGGAAGTTTCACCGAATTGTGCAGGATAGGGCTACCGTCCCTGTTCTTCGAGGATGGCTCTATTGCCACAACTACATAGATTGTTGAGGTTATTGAGCAGAAGGAAAATGACTTAGAGGCTTTCAGGGAGTTCAGCAGCTCCCCAATGGCAGCCGACATTGAGGCAATCATTCATCCACTCTCACAGCTGCTTTCCATATACAAGCAGGCACTGGTCTACCTGATGTGCTACCTCACAAGGAAGCTATTGATTTATGCGGAGCACAAGAAAATTTGCGTAGCATAGCCAAGCAGTCTGAAAATGAATGGCCGCCCTTATAGGTGGCTCTTTCTAAACTCTGAGTCTATTAGCCCTATGCATAAGGCTCTAGTCTGTAGCACCAGAGGGATTTTTTGGGTTCTCTGTTCCTTATTCGAAATGCCCCTGATAGTCACCAAAAATTGTTAAAATAATTATTTCAGCAGCTCCCTTCAGGTTTCTTTTGTATTGTGTGTGCGCCAACCTGTGCATTGCCGAGTTTATTCGGGTTTCCATCAAGTTTTGATCTGCCACTTTGTGTATCTTCTCTTCGCAACTTTCGGTAACAGCTTCCCTTTTGGGTCCTGAGGAGCTGCCCTAGGCGTCCACGTGTCACGCTTGCGAAAGGTTTTATTTCTTCTTTCCTTAAAGTCTTTTTGCGTTGCAAAAGGCTTCCCCAGAGCCATCATTTCTAAAGAGTGTTAGAGGGTCCTACATCATGCTACATGGCGGCGGATCACAAATCTTTCAATGCAATAAGGAAATAAACAGCCACAGGTAGTGAAACACTACCATGCGTCTTTCGCACCCGGGTGAAGCAGCTTTCTCTCCATTGTGTTAAGGATCTCAACCCATTGGACACTTGTTGCATCTTTGCAAATCTCTCAACAGTAATGGGAGAGGTTTTCATACGGGTAGTGGGAGGCTGCCACGTGCCTTACAACTGATCTGTAGAGTGGGCGATAGGCGAGCTAAGGGAGATAATGTTATTGGGTGTCGCTTGTCATAAGTCATTTGCAGTGGTGGATGACACTTGTCGCCTCGATCCTGGCTAGGACCACTGCCATCATTACAAAGGATGCACCTGCACTTGGATGACCGGATGTTGTGTTCTAGCTCGATGCCATTGTAACGGCCTTGGGAATCTTCTTATTCAGGCATCATTGTAGGGGATTGTGGGATCTTTTCTGTTGTAGTTCTCCAAAGCGGTGGGAGTTTTCTCTCTTGCTATATATACTCTCTCTGTCAATGAGAGAAGGGTCCAAATTTTTTGAGGAAAACACACTGGTTTTAGCAAGAGACACCGGGCCTCTTTTACTATTTTATTCGTAAGAAACTTTCAGACTGTGCCAACTATTTGGCCTTTCTATTTTTCATGTTTTGATTAAACTATAAATTGTACTTTATACTATCTTAAGCATTTTATTTGAGGAACTTCTATATATGTTGAATACAAGTTTTCTTACCTAAATCATGTCTAATGAATCTTCTTAGTAGTAAGAATGTATGCAATATTATTTTATGTCAATGAGTGAATTGTTTATGTTTATGTCAATGATCCGGTGGATATTTTCAGTGAAAAATGAAGTGTCTTCAAATCTCTAGATTTCAGTACCATCAGAAAGATCTCGACGTCCTAATTCCAGCACAACTTGAACAGAGCAAAAAGGAGTCCATTTGTGCAAGTTATGGCCAATCAAACCTTGGGTCAAACTGGTATTAGAGGGAGTCCAGAAAGTAAAAAAATGATCATCTCAGATATCGATGGAACTAGTATTATCGCAAAAAGCTCATCAAGATGATTCTGATGGTGTTTGTTTCGTCAAAATCCAACATCATATGCTCAACTTATCAGCGGTCAAAGTTTGTAGTTGACTTTGACGATTGGTCGTACGAATGCTGACGTCAAAAATCCGTACTGTATGGATAGTGAAGTGGATTGGTTCAAAGTCTGACACATGGCATATTCATACAAACCAATCATGTGGTGACATGTGGCAGTCTGTACTCCAGTCAGCATGCCACGTCATCGACCAGTCAGCCGGCCACGTCGTCGGACACATCAGCATGCCACGTGTCAGCTCTCCGTACATGAGATAGCACACAGTCATCAGCTAGTCAGCAACAGTTGTCATCCATGTTAGCAAAATCAGCCAATCAGTATTTCCCACGTGGCACCCTTCCTAGTGCAACATGTGTTTCACCCGTCTTCCCTCGTCGTCGACCGGTTGTTTGCATTTGCCAAAAGTAGCTGTCGGGGGTTGAAACCGTGACCACCTCCTCACAAACGAAATGATTTGGCCATTGCACCATATCCGGCGGCCGTTAGTATGGTTGTTGGCCGATTTTTTTTATTAAAGGAAATAGTTTTGTTCGTTGGGAAAATGCCAGCCAGCGGGTTTGGAACCCCGAACGGGCCGGCTAACAAAACATATGCCCACCAACTAACCATCGAAAGCCTTTGTGATATGTATAGGGTCGGTTAGATTTTGTTGCCTGTTCTAAAATAAAATCCCTTAAATAAACAAATCCCTCTAAAATGAAAACAAACAAACCTCTAAAATTGTTAAATAAGATAAAACAAACATCAACCTCTAACCAATATAGCCCAAAAATGAGAAAAGGGGAAGGGCTTTAAAATATTGTAAAGGATTAATATAATCCTATTGGTTATTTAGAGGTTTTTATTGGGAGATTAAGTTGTTTTTTAGGAGATATGGGGAATTTTGGTAAATCATATGGTTTTCTACCATATTTGGTTAATTTTTTGTATTTAAAGGGGGTGAATGGGTGAGAGTGAGGCTAAGTAGAGACTCATAATTTTCAAGTGAAACAGGTGCTAGGTGATACAGAGAGGAGTTCTAGGAGATTTTTGGAGCCATTTTCGTACATCAGAATATTGTTATGCTACCGAAGTGCCAGAAGGAATGGTATTGGTGCATTTTTGTAATTGATTTGGAGATTAATCGAATTGGTCACACTCCATTGGAGCGGACCCAGAGACGTAGTCACATTTGTGGTGAACTCCGTAATCAAACTCTGTTTGCACTTTCTATCTTCTTCTCTCTCAATTATGTTTCTCACCTTCAGTTTTGATGCATAATTTCGTTAATGTATGCATGAATTAAATTTCTGCAAAGTTATTTTTAATTAAGCATTCAAATGCAATTTAGTCTAGATCCGTTTACAGATCAGTTGAATACAAGCTTGCTTACCTAAATCATGTCTAATGACTCTTCTTAGTAGTAAGAATGTATGCAATATTATTTTATGTCAATGAGTGAATTGTTTATGCTATAGTTTTAAGTCTCCAACATTTTGGAATGCAACAACATTTAGGCCCCTAAATCTATGATTTATCGTGCCTATCAGTAAATTTTGGAGCATCGCCTTATATTAGACTTTGCTTCATTATATCCATTTCCTTTTCCCTTTCCAAAAGGCATTATAGAAGAAGCCGACTTCTTTAAAATCCAGAGGTCACTCAGTTTGGCGCAAAGGGTCCCCCTTGAACTGAGTTTCCCATAAGACATTGTTACCTCGTCAATTTTTGGCGTCAACAGTTGCTACAGTGGATAATTTGATGCAAGTAATGACATTGTGATTTTTTGCCATACTTGTGTTCTTCTTATCTTGCATGGTTCTTGTTATTCTATCTTTAGAATTTCTTTGAGAAAAAATGGTATTTAGAATTACGTTTGATTTAATGATGTTTATGGTTTAATGCTTGGAGTGTTGCGGTGATCCCTGGTCCATACTTTTTTCAACTAGCTAATTGTTAGTTGCTTTGCAAAGTTAGCCTAGACCATATATCTATTGTGGTTAGTTCAATTGTGAAGTTTTATTCATTTCAATTGCTTTGGGATTGTTTTGGATGAATGTTCAGTATTTGAAAAAATTTAATACCTTAGAAGATTGCACTATTCTTGTGAAATTGCATATTCATTTGGGTTAAGAAAGGATTAGTTTGAGGGATTGGTCCAATTCAAGTATTTCATTGTTTGCATTGTTAATATTAGAGTAGCGTTAGTCTTAGTAATCTCTTTGAACCCTAATATTTTGTTATTTCTTTCATTTTTTGAGTTAGATTTAGGATCAAAGTATCATCATATTGCTAGATCTAATAAATTGAAGATTCAATCTTTGTTTGCAGTAAGGTCCCATTGTGATTACCAGCATTTTCACATTTATCATTGAGTTGTTTATGCATTGTCAAGACCTGACATTAGAGACCTTGGGGTTATCTCTTGAGGCTTGCTAATAGAGATTTACCTTTTAAGAAAGATAGGATATTATATTATGTTTGAGTTGTTGTTGTGCAGAAAACATCATCAATAGGTTCTTCAATTACAATTGGGCTCAAAGGTAAGGAAAAATTATTTCTTTTGCAATTAAAATATTGGTACTGAGTACACTTTTTCACTAGATTTTTTGCTTCAAAAAACATAGAGGGATAATAATATCCTACTCGCATTATCTTTAAGGTGGTAGTCTTGGCAGAGAAATTTCTACCCTCAGGACTACTATGAAATTCATTAAGAACTCTTTCTGCTCATGGCTTATCCAAGCATTGGGGCATGACACCATCATAATTCCTTTTGAATAAGATACCTTCATTTAATACATACCTGCTGTCTTGTAGTCAATAGTATCACCTCTTATAAGATTGAAGGTTGGTCAGGTATTGTCCCTTTTGCATATATTACATTTGATCCATCACCTAGGACTCGTCGAACTCAAGCTATTTTGTGTGGACTTGATCGGCCTCCTTCTCAGCTATAGAACTTGACTACTGTGCAAGATATTCATGCATACCTCTTCCTTGAACTAGCTTGGTTGGTCGGATGTCGACATCATACTCTAGGATCTTGGTGATCTAGTTGGCCCTCTTCTCAATTATCTCACCTTCGGTGATATACTCCCGCACACTGGGATGTGCGATGAGAATGGTGATTCTATTGGCCGACACTAAGTGTCAAAACTTCTTTAAGATTTTAACAATGGATAAAGATTTCTTTTCAAAAAAATTATACTTGGATTCATATCCTTTAAGAGTTCTTGGGTGAAATGTGATAGGATTCTCTATGCTATTTCTTTCATCTTTCTGAGTGAGTACCAAAGCAATGTTATATTTTCCATTGTATACATAGAGTAGAAAATATTTGGAAAAGTATGGGTTGGCCAACACTGGAGTGGCAGAGATAGCTATATTTATCTACTCATAAGCCACTTATCCTTTGGGGTTCCCTTTGAACATTAGGTTCTTTTTTAGCATCAACATGATAGGTCTAGTGATGCCTACAAAATTTGAAGTGAACCTGCTGACAAAGTTGATCTTCCCTAGAAAAGACTGCAGTCCCTTCTAATTTATTGGTAGGGGCTTCTCATTATAGATCTCACCCTTTCAGGATCTTTTGATATTCCCTCCTTTGACACTACAAAACTGAGTAGCTTACCTTGGGGCACTCCAAAAACACATTTTTTGGGATTCAAGGAAATCCTGAACTATTAAAATTTCTAGAAAACCTTTTCTAGATTATCAAAGTGATCATCCTTTTACTTTGAGAAGACTATTAGTTCATCCAGATATATTAAGATAATTAGATTAATTAATCCTCTGGAGGAAATATCCATTGCTTGCTGAAAAGTCACACCAACATTTGAAAGTACAAATGGTATTTTTGAGTATGCAAAATTTCCCCACTTAGTGGTAAACTTTATTTTATGTTTGTCACCTTCCTTTACATATGCATGGTTATAACCTGAAAAACCATCAAGCAATGAAAACATCTCTGATCCGGACATGTTCTGCAAGACCTACTCCATTGATGGAAAAGGGTAGTGGTCTTTTAGTGAGGCTTTATACAAATCTCTAAAATCAAAATAGAGCCTAATATTACCATTCTTTTTCTAAACTGGAACCAGATTAGACACCCAGGTGGAATGCTTAATTGGATATATGATCTTTGATTCGACCAATTTGGTAAGCTCTTGTTCCATCAATGCTTTGACCTTTAGATTGAATGGCCTTTATTTTTGTTGAATTGGCTTTGGTCCTTCGTCCAAGTGGATAGTATGTTGAATTATGCCTGGATCATATGTTACTGTAATTAATATTTAATTACACTTGCATAACTTCACTTAGGTAATATTTTAATTCCTAGGTTAATTATTCTCATCCTTATCTTGTTGACCTATCTTGTTGTTCAAGATAAGATTAGGGTTATGCATACTTTTCTTTTATAAAGCAAATCATCTCATGTAATTATGAATTCCTGAATAATATTATTTGCACATCTTTTTGCAATAGCTTTGATTTTTCTGATTTTATCTTCTATGGAAGGTTTTTTGGCTTGCATGTCTGATCTTGGTTTCTAATATGGTATCAAAGCCTTGATTTTCCAGCCCCTTCTCAACTTTTTTGGAGAAATACATTACAGAGCATGTTCGGGGTTCCTCCACTGTTTCATTCCTTGAGTATATTTATTGTGCATCTTGGATCAGTTTGGGGTTTTCCATTGGATTCAGAGCACTTGAAAATTCATAAATGGCTTTTATTGCATTCATTTTGGTCATTGTTGAAGGAATCTATGAGGGTTTCAAGGTCAATGATTTTTTTGGAAGATCTGGGGATCGCCTAATTTTTTGGGCATTTTGGGCCAAAACAAACCTCGTTGTTGGATTCTCAGCACCCAAAAACCCCTATTTTCATATAAATTTTTTCCATTTTGGACAAAGTCATCTAGAGAGGTAAAAAAAATTCACAAGGAGGCCATATGGTCTTCCCAACACGCAGATCAAGGCACATTTTTTGAAAAAAATTTAAAAAAAAATTTAAAAAATTAAAAAGGTGGAAAAATCTGGTGCCTCCTACACAAATCACCACCACTGCTCGGCTGCCACTAGATGGCCACCAGGCGGCCACTGGTCTGCCACCACTGCCAGTCCCCACCAATGATCTGTCACTCGGCCTTTGGGCTCCTTCTACTTAGCGGTGGTTGTATTAGGAACTGGGAGCCCCAGGCTCCAGCCCACGCCACCCAAAGCACCCACCTTGCTCATGTGGATGACTAGGGGCCACACTCAGTACCTAGACTAACAACACCCTAGTCTGCCCAGGCGACCAAGGGCTTTAATTTTTTAGCCCCTGAGAGCTGCATAAGGGTTTATTGGGCCTCTATGGAGCACTTTTATGGAAATGGGCATAAATTTTGTATACAGCATTGTTTTTTTGCAAATGAGATATCATTAGAAAGCCAGTTCTGAGCTCTACACAATAGTATAGGTGTGATTTTTTGGCTTTTCTTTTTGATGCCTTTTTTAGCCTTGGAAGTTGCATGTTGTTTTTTCTCTAGGAGACATATCTTTTAACTCGCTTATCCTTTTTTCTCCATTCTTGCGGCATTGGAAATATGGTTCAGTCCTCTACACAGATCTAAGGTCTATTTGTATTTTCTATTTATTAATGTCAACATTGAACTCTCCTTTTACAATCATTGGGTTATTGTAATAAATTAACTGAGATAAAGTTCCATCAAGGGGGTTTCTTGCATAATAATCTGATTAGAGTGTGCATGCACTTTGATCTTCATCTTTTTTTGATGAAAACTTGCATGGGTTATATCTAGTTTCTTAGTTTCTTTTGTCATCATCTTGCTCTTGCTTGACACATATTAGATTCACATCAGTTCACACTTTAGATTGAGAGCCTATGGTTAATGATCTGCATTGGATCCTTCTCAATTTGAGGGTCATGTTTTTATGGTTAATGTTCCAGAATCTTTATGGTATTTGTTCCCATGGAATATTTTTAGTCTCAGTTTGGCATAGACATCAAGATACACAATTTTTAGATAATGTCATAATTTCATCTATTGTTGCTTCACAGATTCCAGGGTTGTTCCAGTTTATGAGTTTTCCAGTGTTTCATGGCATCGGTTCTATTGTCGCATTATTATTATTCTTCTTTGGTTTCTTGTAGATAGAAGTATCATTCCTTGCTTGTTGGATTGTGGTTCCAATGTTACTCCATAGTGTTCTTCCAGTGTTTCTTTGCAGCAGGTCATCTCATTGTAGGGGGTTTTGTCCCACTGGCTTTCCTTCTCTACCTCATTATTGCATTTGTACATGGGTACTTGATCAGGCCTTGTTGTCAGGACCCATTCATGCTTTCTTGCATTCATCTTTGTTTTAGGTGCATGCTTTTTTAGTCTCCCTAAGTTGCACTTATGGGGGGGTGTTAGTGTAATTAATATTTAATTACACTTGCATAACTTTACTTAAGTAATATTTTAATTCTTAGGTTAATTATTCTCATCCTTATCTTGTTGAGCTATCTTGTTTCTCAAGATAAGATTAGGGTTATGCATACTTTTCTTTTATAAAGAAAATCATCTCATGTAATTATGAATTCTTGAATAATATTATTTGCACATCTTTTTGCAATAGCTTTGCTTTTTCTGATTTTCTCTTATGTGGAAGGTATTTTTTGGCTTGCATGTCTAATCTTGGTTTCTAACATCATACCTTCTAAGATCATCATAGGTCCAGGCTACGACCCCATCATATCTAGAACATAGATCCCTTAGCCTCTCCTTATCCTTTTCCAGAACATCGCTTCCAACCTTTAACTTTCTATCGCTTCTGACATCAAGCTCTTCATAATCACTCACATCTGTAGTGAACCTCTATTTTCTATTTTTTATGTCATCATAGTCAAGAAAAAATTCAAGGGAGATTAAACCTTGAGGAAGCTTATTTCCTTTTAACTGGATAACCTACTCTTTGGGAGATTTTTCTTTAGGTTGTGCATAGTTGAAAACTCTTCCTGATTTCTATAAAATAGTAGCGATCTAAAAATAATCCTCAAATACTTTTCAGTTTTCATCATTGTTGGGAATTGTTGGTCAGATGATGATCTATATTGTATTCTAATTTTTTGAATTGGAAAATGGTTCAAATTGTGAACTGATTGAATCCATCCAATCGGTGACACTATTTTGAGATTGGGGAATGACTTTTATATTAAAAGCTTCAGAACTCTTGATCAGATCTCATATATGATGTATGTACAACTTCATTCTTATATTCTTCATAGCTACTTGCCCACAAACCTCTCACAACTAACTCTGAATCTCTAAATTCTTGTATTCTCTTTACGCTCATTCACTCTACAAGAATTAGACCATGAACTAAGGCTTCATATTTTGCATCACTATTTGAACACGCGAACTAAAAATGAAAAGCTTTGAGGGTTTTCGATCCTATCAAGGACACTATTCAAACACCCACTCTAGAACCGATTTTGCATTTGGTGACATCAAAATATAAGGTCCAAAGGTGGTTTTCACCTAGATCATCACATTCCTCCTGATCCTTTATCAATTTTTGAAAGACTTGATCATCATCGAAGATCACATAGGTTCCTAGTCCTCTCACATGAAATTTTTTGAATGGGTCAAAGTTGATGAATTGGTTGAGGAGCACCTCTTCTTCAGGAGTTTGATCACTCGTGTCTTCTTCATCAAGTCTAGAATCTCTACACAATAGCTCTCCCTTTACGAGAAAGAGATATGTGTTGCTTCAAAACATAGGACTACATTGTCATCTACGTGTTCTAGATGCAAAGATTCAGACAATAGTGTCATCTTCACCCCATGCTTGGTCCTCAATATTAGGTGAGACCAATCAAGCACCAAATATCCACCAAGCTTTATAGTGCAATCTCTTGAAAGAAAAATTCCAAAGACTGGGGGAATGTCTATCACCACTATTTCCTGTGTGACCATTTGGATTGGACATGAGAAGAGGGTTAGAGAAATATATTTAATATGAGCAATAGTCAAAACCTTCTTCCTGTCCAATTTCATAATTCCCTTCTCAAGGATCTCATACTTAAGTTTCAGGGCATCGACCACTTGCTTTAGCATGACTATCGTACTAGCTCCTAAATAAATCATGTTATTATGCAAAATTTTGTCTCCCACAATGAGTGTTAAAAATAAAGGTGTGGGATTTGGATTTCTTGCCTCTTTCTCTTTTGCATTGTCTGCATCATTCAAAAAAGCTACAGCCTTCGAAGCCTAAGGATTTGACATGAGTTTCTTATCTTTATCTTCATTGCATGACGGAGTCGCATACGCTTGCAATATTTGTTCTCCCTTTTTTAATGCTTCCTGAAGTAATGTCTTTTGTTCGGGAATGGATATGACATCCCATAGAGATATGTTAGTGGGTGCCTTCTTCAATTGTTCCACCACATTGAGCATTCCAACTGGTTGGAACTTGGGCTTAAATGGAGGTATCTCTCTTGTCTTTGGAGGAAAATGATATGTCATGAATGGGCTCAAAACCTTGTCCATCTCCTTCTCTGGCAATGGAAAATTTTGCAACTGCTGAGTTGGTCGACTAGTGGACTACGAAGCCTACTTTCCTTATGATGGTAGTTGATGTAGCTGAGGACATAGTGGATATTGTTGTGTGTATCCTCTCGTGAGCCTCCTTTTGGATCTTTTGTTGTAGTCTAACTGTACTTGTGGATCACTAGTCATCAAAGCTTCATTTGTGAATACCACATCTTCTTCCTTCATCCATGAAAATAGTGATTGGTTAGGCGCAATATCTAGCTCCTAGTCTAAATAAATTCCTTTCATTTGTGCTCTAAAGCATGTGTTTTCCATTTCGGGGGACTCATTTCTTCTTCATTTAGGAGTGTGCCCTTGTTTCTTTGTTCCACTATCTTCTGTTGCATATTTCCCCTTAGACAATTTCAAGGCATGTGACCATCACTACATGGCAAGCACCACATGTTCTCATCTTCCACCAAGTTGTTTGGCCTATGATTAACTCTTTACTTTGGCTTTCTTGATTGTTTGTAGCAGTGTAGTGACCGGAACTATCTAGTTTGTAGAAGTCATTTATTGACCTCCTCCTCTTGCAGGTCCTTCGTACACATTCTATTGATAAGATGGCCTTCCACCCTGATAGGTCTAAGTTTCTTGCTTCAGAGGCGTTGCTTGTTTTCTTTTCATGAGAAATAACTCATTAACAAAAGACTACATGAGACTCTTCATATCATTGATGTCTGTTACTAGAGTGAAAGAGCCCGATGTGCTTGGCTGCACAGCAAGGTAAACATACATAGATTGTGATGCAACTGATGTCACCAACTATCTAGCAGAAGTTCTTTGAGTAGCTTCTTCTCAAGGACCACTAGAGATTTCTATAAAGACAGGCATTGGAGGTCGCGTTGGAAGCTTTCTAGTGTCAATCAAACCATTCTTTGCATACACAACCAACTTGTATGCATCAAGTTAAGATATCCCCTCCCATAGAGGTTATCATAACTGTGATATCTGAATTGAAAGCCTTCAGGTAGAACTTAAATTCCATCGTAGTTGGGGGTCAAGAAATCACAATGATTTTTTTCTAGGTTTTGTGAAACCTAGTGTTGAAGTCACTCATGGCCTCTTGCAGGGCTCTTTTGATAGTGATTAGTTGATGTAGTAATGAAGAGTGATCTCCCTTCTTTGAGAATTTTTTGAACAACCTTTCTCCTAGATGCTCCCAGGAGCGGATAGAACCATAAGCTAAATATTGATACCAATCTTAAGCTTTTCCTTTGAACGAAATGACCAACAACCTAAGAGAAATATTTTACTCCACTATGTTATGTACCCTACATACCTCCACTATATCTTGGAGGTGTTTGGAGGGATTTTTCAAGTCTTCTCTAGAAAATTTTGGAATAGCCTTGAAGGTGTTACTGGGTATGGAAGGCCATACATTCGGGGGCATGGGTAGTTATAGTTGTTGGCATATAGTTTTCATTGATGTCAAAAAGGAAAATTTGGAAAAGGAAATCGTTGGCATGATGACAAAGGACATGAATGTGAGAGTAGTAGATCTGATGGAAAATTTGATCTAGGTTTCTCGAGAGCTTTCCAAGAAGGTATTTTTCAGGTCTTGATATCAATGGAGATGTCAACATTCATTTGTTCATGCTCTTGGTCTAGGGTTTATCAGTTAAACCCTACATGTGCAGAAATTATAGTCATGGTGTTTTCAAAAGTTCTATTTCAATATTAATTGTCAACAATAGGTAACTAGTCACATAAGTTATCACCTATTTCATTGAAGTCATGAGGTTGATCAACCCCTATGCCTAGCACTTCAAGGTTATACATCTCTAGTAGATCAATGAGAAAATTCAACGTTGATAGGAGTCAAGTGGAAGTCTCATCGATGACTTGATGAAGGTTCATCGGAGTGACAAACATTGTTCGATGATACTTGCATTGGAGTCTCTTCGATGGTCAGATGGTCACTCTATCGTCATGAAAAGAACTTTTCGATGAGACTCACATTGGAGTCTTTTTGATAGCTTAATGATCATGTATGTCAGCATGTCACTTGCAAAAGTTCACAACCTTCACTAGAGGTTCTGAAGTTCATATTTTTAGTGACTTACCGATGGATCGATAAGGAGTAAGGAGAACTTTATCATTATAGTACATGATTGGAAAGATATTGAGAGTTGTGTCTTTGATGGGTAAATTTTCTTCTTGTCAGCATGACAGTGTATGTTCGGTGAGAGAATGGGTTGTGTCTCTTTGACATAGTGAAGGCGACACTATGGAGATTTATTGATGAGACATTATGGTGTTAGGAAGAGTTTCATCTATGTCTCTTCGATAGACTGATACCTATCTTATTAGTGAGACATTAATTCATTGGAAAGTCTAGGAGAAGTCTCCTTGATTGAGTGAAAAGGAGTATGGAAGTGTTGTTGATGAGACTGTATGGTGTTGGTGAGACCTTTGTCAATGTCTCTTTGAAATGGCGATGTGAAAGTGATGCTGACTGTGGAACCCAATAAGGTTGACATGCATTGATGGTACAATCAGAGAATGAATGACAGAAGGAAACATGGTAGAAAGTGATATTGGATGGTGATGTGTGGTGACACGATGGTGTGGGGACCACTTGTTTGTAGTAGCAAATGGTATCAATGTGATAATACCATATCGATGAGAGTGGATTGAATGTATCTTTGATATCATAATGGTTATCTCATCATTGTGACTTTGGTGTATTGGCAGGACACTGAAGCATGTCTCCTCGAAACAGTGATACATGGATATTACTAAGTGGGACTCGATAACAAGGTGACGATGTTGGATGGTGATGTATGCTAACAAATGGTGACTAGTGATTTCTCAATAGGAAATTCACATCCTCGTTGTGAATTGTGTGGCATATGGGACTATGTTTCTTCTCATGTACTTGAAGGTGATTCATATCGAAGAGAAAGGTGAACCTCGATGAGACTTTAGTGAATGTCTCTTCGATAAAGCAATACATGATGTTAAGGGAATACTACTAGATCGATGATGGTGATTTGATCGACTGATTATCCAATAGTCAGGATTTAAAGGCATGATAGTGAATGAGGATTGTAGGATCAGGGCATGAAAGAGGAAGATTGATGACCAGAATTCAAAAGTAGAGATCTATAATAGTTTTACAATGCGAACATGGTTTCTTGACTGGTAACCAATACTAAGGAAGGAATTTATTAGTCTAGCTATACCAAGTGACCAATTGAATGAAGATTTGATCTTCAAGGCAATGAAATAGACTACAAAATTGATTAAGATCAAAATTAGATCAAAGGTTTAGAAGAGAGCATTGAATGCACAATCTGATTTCAAGATTTGACAGAGAAAACAAAGGAAAAAAAATTGTATTAGAAATAAATGTTTTTGCTTGATACAGAAGTAGCTTTTTGGTGAGGTTTGCAAGCTAAGGAAAACCTAGCAGAGGATTTTAGAAAATTTGATCATGTGTGAGAATCTTGCAGCATTGAATGCAGGTCGGTGATAAAAGATAATTTGGAAAGTTGTAGAAGTGTTGAAGTAGCTGTGTGTGATGTGTCGAATCTAGATGTGAGGAGAAGTGTGAAGTTTGGTAGTGCATAGAGTGTTGAACAGAGAGATGTACAGATAAGAATATAGTAGAGAAGAGAGAGGAGAGTAGAGGAGAGTGAAGAACAAAAGTATGTGTTGCTGAGAGTGCAACTACAACAATAGAGTGTAAGTTGCAATAAGTGCAACATTCTATTGTGTGTATTGATGCATGTTAAGTTTATGTAGAACCACTCATATGCATATCCAAATTTGTAATTATGCAAGATTTTGCAGCCTCCATTTGCACTAAGTTGTAGCTCAGCTCATTGTGTTGTAAAATCCTTGAAGTTGTTGCTTTTGAAACAGAGAATTGAAGCTTCCTTTGGGTTGTAGCCCTTAAAACTTGTAACTAAACTTTGATGCTTGTGAGGTTGGATTAGGAGAGTAGATCCTAGCAGTATTTCTCACTGTGGTTTTTCCCATCTTGGGTTTTCCACCTATATCTAGTGTTATGTGTTGATCTCTCTTGTGCTTGTGGTTATTATATTTGTTCATGTTTCAATCTACACAACTGAGTTTAGGATTGAATCTACAAAAGTCTTTAAGAACCAAAATTTTTAATATCTACTAATTCACCCCCCTCTCAGTAGATCATTATGTTCTGACAATAATGGACTACCACTATCCTAGGTTACAAAATTTCTAGGAGTTGAGGCAGCTACGTGAGCCATGGAGAACAAATTCCTATGAATCAGGTATATGGGTATTCTGATTTGGAAAGTTTGGCCTCCAGGTGGGGTAGATAAGGCTCTAAATTGTGGGCTCTCACTTCTCACTCTATTACTCCTTATAGGTGATACAAAACCTATAAGTATTCTGCTCCTATATACCAAGGTGGGTAACTAGGAACACTGGAAATGGCCTCTTGAGGATGCTCTTGTTTGGACTTCGGGCATGAAATTTCTAGCTTCTTCCCTTGGCTTGATTTAAAAAATATTTCAGACTTCCATTCAGATGTTCGAAAAACTTCGGGTCCAACTAGGCATGCCAGAAAAAGAATTGTTGTTCATCAAAGCTTGCGCCTCTCCATTAGCCTTATGGGAAATTCAGTGAGTGGGGGACCAATTTTTTCCTCATTGAATGTACCTCTGATATTTTTATAGAAATCTGGCTCTTCTCTAAGTTTGGAGAAAAAGAAAGAAAGAAATGTAAACATAAAACATAAAAATGGCAATGCACCAAAGGTTTTTCAACATTTTAATTCCAATTATTTTTCGATGAATGACATATTAGACATAGAATGCCACAACCCTTCATTTTTGGGAAGAGAACAAGCAACAAAGGCTAAATACAAGCACAATGTAGTCTTTCAAATCTCCCCACAAGAAGTGTTCATTAAGGTCTGATCAACCATAAAATTTCTAAAAGTTAACATAAAAACATTCATAAAATTGCATAAACCCTTCCTCTTTTTATAGCATAATATGAAGAAAAAATAACCCGTAAAGAAGCTGGAGAAGTTCAAAACACATAATACAATTCCCATAGGTTATTAATATATCATATAAGCCTACATAATGGAAATAAACTACTCAAAAAAATTGAATTAAGCTTAACACAATGTTTTATTCTGAACGAAAAAATAAAGAAGGAACTTGACAAAGGTCATAACATGCACAGTTTCAAGGATTTATTCTAAACAATTTTTTACTTAAATATCAAATGAACTTAAAAAAAAGGTCCAATTCCAATCCAATAGTAGTTTGAGTAAAAACAATATAACATGTTAGAGAGAAGTAGTGTTCCATAACATTTTTGCTTCTGAAAATGTCTCTATAACTAAGAAAACTTAGAACTTTTTCCAAAATGGAAAAACTATTTTGTTTCTGCCACCTCTTCCTATTTATAGTTAAAAATGGATAACCGCCGCCAATGCCCCAAAAGTAAATACTACCATATGCCCCATATGCCAACATTTGATAGCTCATGATTTGATCTTAGATCTCTTGTTAGGTCAGGACAATCTTTGCTCATTAATTCTCAACTGCCTCATTTATGTCATTTTAGATATTTAACAAAGATTGTTATCTAAAAACAATCATATCCTAGAAAATAGCCTGACAAAAATTTTCTTGACCAATCATGTAGCTTGATGGAACCAACTCAAAGTTTCCATCTTGAAAACAAGAAAGACCTAGCATGGTCTGACAAATTCCAAAAGAGATTGCTCCCTAAAAGCGCAAACTTCTTGCAACGAAAGAGATGATGTGTCAAGCGGGCGAGGATTCTTAGAATTATGAAAATTGCTTTTGAGAAAATCTTTGCTGAGCTGACACATGCCTTGGATCTCTCCTAAAAGGAAGACAGTAAATAAAATAAGTGCATCCACCATGTGGCCATTGTGTGCCTTTCAGAATGACTTTACTTTAAGTGTGGATTCATCCGAAGCCAAAAAGGTATAAAAGCCAAAAATCAAAAGAGATTAAGGAAAAATTGCTTCACACTTACAAATTAAAGAAGTTACAATTTCCTTATCCACCAACTGCAATTGAAAGGAATTTATAGATACTTCTACACCATGGACTTATAACATTACCACCCGTGCGAGAAATTCCAAAACTATATCCTAAAGATGAAAAATGTTTCACATTGTTGATACCATATGTGTGTATGAAAATTAAGTGCATAAATGAATTAAAACCAGTTCAAACACACCAATAGAACATTATAACAAAAATAGAAATATAAAAGGAATAGAGATGTGCAAACTCAGTATCCTGTTCCCGTTGTCGTCCTATCATCCTCTATCTTTAGTGTTTTTGTAGATTCCAGCCTTGTGTTCTCAGATTAGTGGCTAGGCTCAACAAACTATCTTCCTAAAGAACGATATTTTTGCTATGATATGAATGCATGATTAAGCTATGATGTTGATTTTAGCTAAGAAACTTGAAATAAACAAGATGCTATGAATACCAAATGAATTAAATGCATAAACTCTACTTAATTGCCTATTACCAATGTTTGGACTCACACAGGTATTTATAGGGCTTTCTGACTGATTCTGATTGGCTGTCTCGATTGACGGTTGTGATAATTCCTGGCAGATCAAACGGTTGAAGAAAGATGAAACTGAAGGATAAGATAGAAGAACCCTAGAAACAGATTTTTCTATTTTATTATGAAAGAGGAAAAAGAATGGAAGATAAGAATAAAAGAAAGATTAAAAGCTAATAAATAATTAATTAAAAAAAATCAATTATTTATTTGTGGAGGACATTCATCTTTTCTTAATTAAATAAAATATTTAATTAAGCTTTTAAAAGCAGAAGAAAACTTGTGGTGAGAAAAGAGCTTTAATCAGTTTTATTGAAAAAAAGCAGAATATCTCATAATTAAATAAAATTTATTATGATATGAGAAGATTGCACAATTAGGTTAAAATACCTAATTTTGGATTTAGAAAGAAATCAAAAGATATTTTTTATTAAATAAGATTCATTTAATTAAATCACTTTTATGAAATTAATTAGATGAAACATTTAATTAATTAGAAGAAGAAATTAAAATAGAAGAAAAGGATATTTAAATTTAATTAAATCAAAAGATTTAATTTTAAATTCAAACCGTGATAATTAATTTAAATAAATAGAATGTATTTATTTAATTAATTAAGTGGACATGTGAAAATAATTAAATAAAATAAATTTATTTAATTATGGAAAGAAGAATAAGATGAATGAACAATATAATTAAATTAATTAATTTAATCATATGTAGAGGACTTTTAATTAAATAATAAATATTTAATTAATTGCCAGGATTATAGACATGACCATTTTTATGTGTATACATTTTGCCCCTCTTTGAAGTGATGTGTGAAACGCATTACTTCAAAGAAAATAAAATTTGCCCCTGATATGTTTCTGATTTTTGATATTGATGATGCCCCCTCGGGAGATAAATCACGGAAAAAGAAATTGATGAGGAACAGTGATTTAGCTCCTGATAGATAAGGTGGTTGATGCCCCAGTGAAAAAGAGGATGAAAAAAAATGGGAAATGCCCCTACTGCCCATCCTGAAAAGACCCTTATAAGGTAAAAGGGGTAAAATGAGGTGTCATTTTCACCCTGCTGCTACAGTGAATTTTGAGCTCTGAGAGTGACTTGGCGAAATGGTGATCCCCGTGCACAGACATAGGTTCGAGCGAGCATGACGGTATCAGAGACCAACAGCGTATGGGCTACCGGTGAGTGATTTGAAACCTTTAAGTTTTCAAATTTTGCATTTTTGATCGATTTTGGATTGATTTAAAGTCGAACTGCAAGTTTTTTGGAACGTTTTAGTGCATATAGGTATAGTTTTAGCGCATTCGACAAATAGTTTAGCGCATCTAGGGTTTTTCGTAGCGCATTTAGGCACAGGTCAACTGATCTTTTAGCGCATCCGACAGATAAAGTTGTGCATCTAGGTCAAAATAGGCTAGGTCAGAAATTTAGCGCATCTAGGGCACAGAACTGCACTTTTAGGGTTTGGTTCAAAAATATTAGAGTTGCGCATTTGATAGATAAAATAGCGCATCCGCGAACAGAGTTGCGCATTCGGAGTTTTAGCACATTTAGGAAACAGTGTTGCGCTTTCGAGAAAAACTTTGGCGCATATGGGTTTTTAGCGCATATGAGCAACAGAGTTGCGCATTTAGGAAAATTTTTCCCAAAATGGCCATTTGCTGAAAAAGAATGATAAAAATTGCTTCTTTAGTCAATAAATAGATAAATTGTCAGATCATCATGTTGATAGGATAGAAAATCGAATAGAGAATTGATAACTTTGCTTTCCGCGATTGAAAAACAAAGAGTAGATGAGAGATTGTTTGATTTGAATTTGATAACTTTGCTTCTTGCGATTGAAAAACAAAGAGTAGATGAGAGATTGAATGATTTGAAATTTGATAACTTTGCTTCTCGCGATTGAAAAACAAAGAGTAGATGAGAGATTGAATGATTTGAAATTTGATAACTTTGCTTCTCGCGATTGAAAAACAAAGAGTAGATGTTGTGATAAATTTTCTTTTTGCAATAGAAAACAAATAGTAAAATAGAGATTAAAATTTGCATTCATGATTGAAATACGAACAGAAAAGGATATGTGTTGATAAATTTGCTTTCCTGAAAAGAAAAACAAATAGTAAATGATGATAGAGTAGATTGATTAGACATGTTGATAAATTGATGTAACACTTGATATAGATTATTGATATGTAATGTTGGGTGTTGTGATGTTTTTTGGACAAAATAGGAGGCTTTCAAAAGCCTCCAGATCAGAGAACGGTTCCCCTTGTGCTGGGAGCGGATAGGAGAGTTGACACCGGCCGAGTTACAGGTGATTGCAGATTGTGGATTGGGGCCACTGTTGACCATGCCGCGAGGCATTCGGGCCAACAGGGGGCTGTTGACGGCCTTGGCCGAGAGATGGCATTCTGAGCATAACACCTTCCACCTGCCGACGGGTGAGATGAGTGTGACACCAGAGGACGTGTATCAGATTTTGGGGATCCCGGTGGTTGGAGCCCTTGTGGTTTATTACCACAAGGAGGTCGGTGGGATAGAGGCATTACAGCGGATATGCGGCGATCCTGGTATCTATGGGTACTGGATAGACTGGGATGACTTTAGCAGGTATCCAGCTCGAGTAGCGGTATTGGCAGCATTTGTTGGAGGTTTCCTTGGACCGGACCATCGGTCCAAGGGATTTGCTGTGGGGTGGGGGAGGATGTTAGAGTGGATGATCACTTAGCCGCAGAGATCTTCCTAGGGGAGCTGCGTCTTGGCAGATATGTATCATGACCTTCATCGGATTGTATGCAGAGGATCCACCAGCCTGGCGAGTGGAGTTACATTATTGCATATCTGGGTGTGGGAGCACATTGCTGTTACAAGACCACTGTGTACCAGGGCGAGACCAGTCGGGAGGCCGTACGTGTATGCGTATTCTGGTGCCGTTGTCCAACAGAGGCTGGGCAAGGTAGAGTACTAGCGGGGAGTGCTAGATGATGTAGATGCCGTGATATGGAGGCCGTACACAGACTGCGAGGCATGGGCGACGGATCAGTTAGAGATGTCATTTGTGTGCAGACCACGATACCTGATAGGGAGGACGCCCTTTATTATTGAGAGGTTTTTGGCACTACAAGTGCTGAGACAGTTTGGTTTTACGTAGGGGATGCCCCAGGGCGTTGCTCATTATGGGCGGTGCAAGGGGGATATAGGATGGGGGCCATGCATTCCCTACCAGGCAGCCTATACAGAGTACACATCTTTACAGCCCGAGGTATGGGCGGATAGGCCAGACATACTGGATGCAGGGATGACCGATGACTATGCCCAATACTTTCATACGTATCCTTTTCCACGATTCACAGTGCCAGATGAGGCACGGGTCATCAGAGCAGTCCCACAGCCAGGAGCAGGGATACCGGGAGGTGTGGTAGGTGG